>SSNS01000043.1:832065-1132166 GCA_006937985.1 Aphyosemion australe
TCAGAAACCATAGTAGCACAAACGATAATTTTACCTGCACAAATCAGCACAAACGAAGCACTAAAAAAGTAGACTATTTTGGACCGTTTTGGTGCAGTCTGGGGGGCTGGTGAACTTTGAATGACCTATAAAATGAATTATAATATCTCAGAAACCATAGTAGCACAAACGATAATTTTACCTGCACAAATCAGCACAAACGAAGCACTAAAAAAGTAGACTATTTTGGACCGTTTTGGTGCAGTCTGGGGGGCTGGTGAACTTTGAATGACCTATAAAATGAATTATAATATCTCAGAAACCATAGTAGCACAAACGATAATTTTACCTGCACAAATCTGCACAAACGAAGCACTAACCGCGCAGCCTATTTGCTTGTACTTTTCAAGTGGGTGGGGGGTCAGCTTCACTCAGCTTGTGTAGGAACCTTTGGTGCGTGCACGCGGCTGACAAGAGCGCGCCTGAGGGGTTAAACCAAATAAACCGGTACTTTTTTTTAGGGGGGGGCAAACAATATACAAATAGTATTCCCATTATTAGTAAAAAGATATTAATCTGATTAGTATTTCATGTTTTCTTGATGTTTATTTTTAAATTATACTCGTCATTGTAGGCGAACTTATCCCACCTCGTGATCAGACACTAATGAGTCTCATGTGCGTCGAAATGGACCTAAAAATAAAACTTTTGGGAACAACAGAATAGGTGGGTGTACTGATGACTCAGAACCAGTGGGAAATCCTTGTCATAGTCTCCGTTCAAAGTCAAAATAAAAAAATCTCAGACAGAGGACAGAGCAGCCAGTAGGAGCAGTCTAAAGTCATGCTCAAAGATCGTCTATGTAAAACATGGCTAACGCAAAACAATTTATATTCACTTTTTTATTGAGCGTCACCAGGATGCAAATTCTTCCTTTTGAAAATAATACATGATAAATGACCACAGAGCAAAACAAACAAGTCATTTTCATAGGTGTGTTAATTTATCACTTACTTTACTAGTCACACACAAAAAACAGAGGCATTGTTGCAGTTTTATATTTATTTATCTTTGTTTTGTTTTTAGAAAACATAGTTAACATGTATGTATTAGGGTGCTGCATAAAATACACAACATTTCATATGGAAGCATTGCTTTTTGTTATAATATTGGGTTATGGTATGTGATAATTGGAATAAAAACATTCACATTCATTATAACAGCAACTTACAATCTGTTGTAAAACTCTGCGAAACAGGAAGTTGATAAAATAGAGTATATGTGATAAATTAGATTAAATGTGTTGTAATAAACTGGATGTTTCTGGTTTGATTTTGTTAAATTTTCTTGACATTACCTGGAGCTATTGTTTCGCTTTAGCTGAATTACAGATTTATTTTAACTAAATGCAAGCCATTTATTTTTTTTCATCTATGTTGAATTTACAAACTCATTCTGAATTAATCATTTCTTGACTAAATAACTATGAAGGGGGGAGGGTCAAACTTTCTCAGAAAAGTGTCAGAGTGAGACCTCTTTCCCCTTTTTCTCGCCGCCTCTCTCACTGCAGATAATTGGCTCTTATGTAACCCGCCCCTAGTTCTTTCTCCCTCCTCCCATTGGTCGACCACTTCTGCTCTCTTTGATCTGATTGGACAAGCCCGACGAGCGATGAGCTCATATTGGTTAAAAATAGTTGGGCTCGCGAGTGGCTAAAAATAGAGCCGTATATAAGGACGGCGGTCGCTCGCTGTTGTGCGCTAGTTCTCCTCTGCTGCTCGCCGGAGGAGTGAAGCTGCGTGACACGGAGAGCTCGAGAGAGGAAAAGAATGAGGAGGACCGTCTCAACCCGCAGTACCCTCCCCTCTGCTCATTTCTTCAGAAGTGTTGCACCAGAAGCAGCGTTATGGCTTACATGAGCCCCGGCCACCAGCTCCGGGTGGAGTAGGCAGTGACGAACTTCCTTTCTGACTTTTTCGGTTTTGTTCTTGATTCCTCTCGAGAAAAACGGTCATTTCCCCAAAATGAACATGTGAAAACCGTAAAACACCATATTAGTGAATGTCGTGGAAACTTTTATAGCTGTGATTTATTGGTCACCTGCTGCCTCCTGCTAAAAGATGTTTACAGAATAAATGGTTTGTTAAAAGCAAGAAATCTGAAGTTTGGATGGTGGACAAATGTACTGAAATACTGTTGGTGTAAAAAATAACAATATATGCTGCAGATTTCCATGGCTGATACCTGGACGTTTTCCACCTTATTCACTAACATCACTAATAATGCTCAACATTTCTGAACCTGATCAGTCTTTGAACACTGAATTTAACAAGTTCTTGAATCAGAACTTTGTGCATTATTAAAATAAAACATTAACCAAAGTTAATCATAGAATAGAAAAACCTTTTATTTTGGTCAATAAAACGACCAAGTATCATATAAACAAAACAGGTGAATAAAAAGAAATTTCACTTGACAATTTTAGGGCAGCTATCAAGCAGATGTTAAGGGACAAATTAGGTTGCCTGCAGATGTGCCTGACTTTAAATTGGCTCTACTAATGAGGAAATTCATGATAAATATAAAAGAAAGTAAATATAGATACATTATATTGGCCGACCAATATATCAGTCAATCCCCAATTTCTTTATGTAAATATGAACCTGATGCAAAACAGGATGGCATGTATATTTTATGTAATAGTGTTCTTTTTTTTTTCATTTCATACAGTCAGAACTAAAAATAATCTTCAACAGAGGCAGCAGAGTGTGACAGCCAAATGCAAATTATTTCCTACTAGTTTTAGTGGAAAGTTGGTCAAAAAACCACAAATAATGAAAAACAGAAAAAATATTCAAAAAAACTGTAAATAATCATTAAATATGTTCCAAAATATATTTTTTGAGAATACAAAAGTTCTGAAACACAAGAAAAAAAAGCTTTATCTCATTAGATTTGACTTTTAATCAGCCTTAATGTTTCACACGTGCCACCTTGAACCAAACTGGATTTTTTTTATATTATTTTACATAATTCTCTTGTTCCAGATGTTAACAGAGCTACCACATTAGTGCCTGTTGCTCCTGGCCATCATCACTCTGCTGGTGCTGCTAATTAAGATTTCTGTTTTCAATTTAAAATGTCTGGTGGCAACAGAAGTAACAGATTGTCCCATGATTCCTCAGCAGTAAAAACAACAACCAATGACCAGTCATAATATCTGTTTATATATAGCTGTTTCTATGTGAACATTTTATTCTTGGATTTTTACTCTGCACCACCTGTAAAATGCTGCATATTGGAGGAACCGAAGCCACTCCAGGTTTTTCCAGCTCAGCTGCGTCTCCTTCACTACAAACTTCTGAACATCCAGGATCATCCCACACAGGCTGAAGCTGCCTCACCTCAGCATCCCACACACTCCACACTCCCAGCAGCAGCACAGGCCTCAAAAATCATAAGAATTAGCAACTTTTGACAGAAATGTAAGAAATATGTTTAATTCATCATTTTATTTTCTTAAAACCTTTTTTAATTCATGGGTTTCTATGGAGTCTGCCCTATGGGAACTCATGTGTCCCGATTTGCTTCCATTTTAACTTTTGATCCGATAAATTGGAGGTTATGCTACAGAACTCCAAACTTTGTGAAAAGGACGTCATGTAATAAAAACTGAAGGAACTCAATAAAAACGCCTCAATAATAATCTGCATTTTTGGGGACCATTACCGCTTAAATAAAACGTTATGATCACATTTTAAAAGAATGAAAAATATTTCATAATATTGAGCTTAGATTTGTATATAACATTTCAATTTCATTGTTAGATTACACAATTCTCTAGCATTTCTAGATACATGTTTCATTATGCATGATTTAATTTTGAACACTTTGGAGTTCCGTAGAGCCACTTTAGCCTAGCAAAACTATTTTTTCTTCCATTAAAACTATCAAACTTCCCCAAAGAGCAGCTTTTTCTTCAATTAGTCAGCTGGAATGTTAACATCTTGAGGTCATCTAGCACCAGAGCGAGACTGAAGCTGATCTTTACATTTCTAAATTTACAGCAGACTCACTTTCCATTTCACATTTATTTTATCCCCCCCAACAAAGTTTAAACAATAAAAAGTCCAACATTCCAGTAACATCTAGTCATTGGTATAGCTTAGGGTGGTTTTGATGGCGTCTCCAGCCATGTTAGGTGTTTTTATTTAACTTATAAACTCTTCCAGACACAGAACAAGCTTTGTGTTATAGAAAGTAATTTATTACACAAACCAAAGCTAGTTTACAAATACAGTTTCCAGTCATGTGCGTGTGTATTGTCTAGAATGAACAAACCCACATTTCATATTTACAGACTTTGCATACAGCGTGGTTTTCCTGTTCCTTTGCTTATGTTTCTGCTTCAGCATCCAAAAATCTGGATTTAAAATTAAAATCTAGAAATAAAATAATAAATGATTTGTACATTAGGTGACTCAAGTCTTTTTTTCCTTTTGCCTTTTTTAAGCCAAACTTGTGTGCAAAGAGAAAAAAGCCAGCGATGGTGGGCCTGGCGATGCTCCACACAGGCAGCCGAGAGGCCAGCCCTTCTCCTGACTGTCCAACAGCATTTGGCGGGGATGATTGACGAGTCATTACAACAAAATTGTAAATCATCATAAAATTTGAAGATTTTTTAAAAAAGGCGCAAAAGAAGAAAAACCTAAAACATGAGTAAATTCCCGTCTTCCGTCTCCTAATTTTCTTTTAAATACTGATAATGTTTATGACTTTGTTTTATTTAAAAGCTGGAAAGTAAAAAAACAACAACACAAGACTGGTATCTGGAACAGACTCCGCCCACTAGGCCAGGAAGAAGAACAGGAGGGTGTAACGCCGTCGAGAGACCCTAAATCTGTCGTTCAAACACATAAGTTCTGCTGATCAACCCAAACATGACTGGCCACACTGGTTTTGGTTTTCTTTAAGAAAACATCTTACAAATACCCCAAAAGTTAAAAGCAGGAAGTGACCCCCCCCTGCAAAGACACCATTTACCTGCACAAAACCTCACTTTTGTGGCGTTTCCATGGAAATTGTTTTGGATAAAGTTACATTTTTCATCTTTTATCCCCCCTTACCTGGTAAACCACATTGTTTACCAAAATAAATCATGTAAATGTCACTATGTTACGCCCCAGACACCCCCCCTTCCACAAGAAATGAACTAGATCTTATACATGCTCAAACACAAAAGATTCATAGTTTATCCCAACAAGGGGATGAGTGGTGTGCATGTAAACAATCCTTCCTCTCCTCGTTCTTCGTCCTGGTCTACGACCAGAGGAAGGTGAGCACCAGCAGTCGGCTAAGTGGAACAGAAGCGGCTCGGGCTTCACTATGCAGGGCAGGAAGCTACCTTTGTCATCTTTACATTAATCCACCACTTCCACTGATTTCATCAAACCAACCCAAACGTTTAGGAACATGCAAACAAAGATGGCCGATCACCATCTAAAAGCAGACAACCCAGCATGCGAGTGGAGCTCAAACCTAAATCTGCAAACAGGAGATAACGATTTGTGCTTTGAATTAGATTCAATCAAATTTAATCACAAGGCGGCACTGAGGGGAGTTTCTCTTCCATTCAGAGTGCATCTGATTATCAGGTGACCAAGCAGATTATCTCAGGAAGACTAGATGTTTGTGAGCAATTAGCCACAGGGGTAGATGGGAACGTGTCACCTCAGGTGGAACAGATAGCACAAGAGCATCAATAATATGAAATGAATGCTTATAAAGGGGTATAAGAACCTTTTATGGGTTTTTGCTACCATTCACATGTGAATTGTCTACTTTTGAGGTTGCTTTCAGGCGGGCGGCCGCAGCGTCCAACAAGCAGGAAAAGAAGGAAAAGTTTAAATGTGTTGTCCTGGTTTTAGTAACATCACCGGTTTAACTTCCATTCCAGACAAAAATAGTTCCCAAGACAAGAAAATAAACTTTTTTTCTTGACCTCAATAGATTAACCAGCCAGATTTCAACAACGAGCTGGGCTCTCCTAATTATCTTAATCAGTGTAAGTGGCTTGCTGAAAAGACGGACCGTACCAACGCTCGGCTGGTAGCTGGTGGAAATCTCCCAACCCAACGGTACACCCACAGGTAAACAGCCTGGTTTACAGCGGCAGTAGTTAACTGTGCTCCCTTCTCCCCCAGTCGTCCACCCGCATGGCCGTCTCCATCAAAGCGTCCCAAACCCAGGTCCCGGGGTAATTTGAGTCCAACAAACAGCCAGTTTACAGCGGTAGTATTTTACTGCAATCTTTTCTTCCCCTTACCTCCCCCCTCCCCTGTCTAGTAATCCCTGCGTTCCTACTGAGCCCTAACCCCGGGTGTAACGGCCCAGGGCTGAAAACAGTCCAAATGTGTTCGCCTTTTTAGAGCAGCGCACATTTATTGCTCTTCTTTCCACGGCGGGCTTGCAGTGCTGCTCTGGTGGCCATCTCGAAAACCTCTCGAACGCCGTCCTTGGTCTTAGCAGAGCACTCCATGTAACCAAAAGCTGCGATGCGTCCGGCCATGTCCCGGCCCTCCTCAGACTTCACTGGTTCCTGTGGAACGAGAAGATAATCGGACCGTTTTAGACCTCACAACAGTCCCTAACCTGCAGACGCTCACAACCCCACCCCGTAAGAGACGTGCTAAAAACAAACCTGCTTCATCTTGGCCAGCTCTCGGCGCGTGTGCTCATCGTTACGCAGGTCTTTCTTGTTTCCTACGAGGATGATGGGGACATTTGGACAGAAATGTTTGACCTCCGGGGTCCACTTCTCTGGAATGTTTTCTGTCATGAAAAGAAGAATATCAAGAATGGTTTTGTACGTCTGTAGTTTGACATTTCCAGATTAAAAATCCTGAACTGAAACGCATTAAAGTTGGGTGATATGTAAAGGCTACTTCACACTGAAAGCATCAGCGGCGCGGAACGGCAGCGGAACGTCGGCGCTTCAAATAGAATTCATTATAGTCTATGGGGGTGTCACAAACCAGCCGCGACGCGGCAAGTTCCAGGCGCGTCCCAGAAGTGGCACGCCACGCCGCTAAAGATCGGATCGAGTTCTATTTTTGCCGCGTGCCGCTTCTGGGAAGCGTCAATTTCCGCAGTTAACATAGGGCTAGACAGGAAATCACACTCGGTTTTAGTGTAAAATGCCAGGTAATTTTCAAAATAAAAGTCTGTTACAGCAATGCGATTTCATATCCATGTAGATTACGTCTATACGTGTGACCTCATGGCTTATTTACTTGCCGCATCGGTCGAAAAGTACAGCGGTGTTTTTCATGGCTTTAATCCTGGCAGTGGCGAGTAAAAACATTATATATGACATCAAACAGCGATATCAAACGTCATTTCCTTCTTTTTGGTTTAATGGCGGACGGCATAAACAAACGTGAACTTTGAAGTCTCGAGGGATCTCGCGAGTCGAGCGGCGGTGAATTCGCTTCGCTGCTGACTCTCCCGGTGTGCATTGGAGTGCCGCGATTGTCGCGTTCCGCTGCCGATCCACGCCGCTGATGCTTTCAGTGTGAAGTAGCCGTCAAATGTTTTCCAACCAACATTCATCAATCCAACAAATGGCGATGGGCAACATATTCCCACTGGTGACGCCCACCCTAACCCTGACACGCAGCGATCCACCAATCACAATCGTTCCTAATAGGGGGCGGTACTTCTGACTTATCGGCCAATAGCTGAAGATTCTGGGTGTAAGACTTTTAGTGGAGTACTTTTATCAGACCCGATGTAAAAAGACCGCTTTAGTTTGAGGTGGCTCTGTTCTGTCACTGATTTGAGGCTTTGAAATACAAGTCAGACATTATTTTTAATTTCCAAGTGGTTTGACAAAAGCGTTTACTGTGTCTACAGTTATGGCTGTTTTCCTGATTGGCACATATCCTTGAACTCACAAGAGCCCTGGCTTCCTAATGATGTATAATATCTATAGGTGCATACTAGTGTTGTCAAAAGAACCGGGTCTTCGGTACTAACCCGGTACTACAAAAATGTAAACGTCACGGTTCCAAGATTTGTAGGTACCGGTAGTACCGAGGACCCGTCTAAAAACCGGATCCTTGATGCGCATGATTCGCGCATTCACTGGGCGCGTGCAGTCGCTTCTAAAGCAACACCGCAGAACGCAGAGTGACGGCGAGCGGTGGACCAGCTGATGTGATAAAGTTCATTCACGGAGACACCCCCGCCCCGACGGAGACCCCCGCCCCGCTGTCACTGAGAACCCCCACCCCGACGGAGATCCCCCCCCCCGCCCCGCTGTCACGGAGACCGACAGGACTGACGCTTCGCTCCAGCAGCACCTCCCGTTCTCATGCTTTCTTGTATTTTTAATTCCAAAACTTGACAGGATGTCCCACAGACCCCTGAATCCCTCTGTCAGCGCTTGTCATCAGGAACGTCCTGACACGACGCTCACCTCCGCTGATCAGTGACGTAGGAGGCGGATTTAATGCGACATGACCGTTCAGACTAGTCGCTTTCAAAAACTTCGCATATGTGTCAGAATCAGTACTACATAGAGTGCGGTGTGAATACACCATCGTCTTTATTAACTATTTAACTCTCCTATACGTTTAATTAGGGTAACAAACAAACAGGATGACATAAAGGTGTTGACTGCTCACAGACCTGAGTTTTTCCTTTTTTAATTATTGTAATGTGTATCCTAAAGATGAACAACAATGTATGGCTCAGTCAGTGTTTATGTCCTTAAAATCAGTTTGTCAAAAAAGCTGTTCTAACTAGAGGTTCTAGTCTGGATAACTAGCAGGTTTACAAAAATATATGAACAAAAACACATTTTGATTAAATAAAAGTGCATTAAAAACATGTTATGATAGTAATACAATAGGAATTTGGTTCATTTTTCTAATATATAGCACTGATTCACAAAAGATGTCATCTCAAGGCACTTTACAGGAAAATTAATGTTTTTATTGGTAAATTTAGTCTAAATTAAATTTTTGTTTGGTACCGAAATTGGTACCGAGAACCGTGGATTTTCACTGGTACCGGTACCGAATACTGAAATTCTGGTACCGTGACAACACTAGTGCATACACAAAATGTTGCAAAAAAGACTATTTGACCTGGACCTATCTAATGTCCCATCCGTGGAACTAAATCATAGGTGTAAAAATCGGTTATGAGCTCAGTCCATCGATGACGCTCGATAAATTCATCCAACCTTAATTTGCATGATTCAAATTGATCTGTTTCCTGTTATTTTTACATATTTATTCTTTAATGGAGTCTTTTTCTCTGCGGCAAATGTACAAAGAACTCTTTGATAACAAGAATAAACACAACTGAAGTGCTTCCTTATTTTCAGTAAACATGAGATAAAGAATTAGCATCAACGGTAGTTCGAACATAAACCTTCCCTCCAAAGAAGGATCTGTACAAACATGTCATTACCTTACTATTTCTGCTTCTACTTCACAATCATTTTAAAGTCCTAATTTGTGAAAATCCACCTGAATATGACCAGAAAAGTGCAGTTTGTAATGACTCTGAGAGAAAAGGTGCGACTTGTTTGACTAATCACTTGTTTCTGTCAGCATTAAAACGGTTCCTCTCCCAAGGAGCTTTAACAGTCAGAGGAAGGAGCTCACAATCAACAGCTACTTCAAAGGAAACTGGGAAAATAGGGAAGTGCAATAAAAAAAAAACAGAAACGTGACATTTCGGTCACGCCTGAACGCGTGCATCTATAGGAAGTGTGGTTTGCTCTCACCCAAGCTGTCAGGGCTGTCTATGGAGAAGCACATGAGGATGACATCAGTGTCTGGATAGGAGAGAGGTCTCAGCCTGTCGTAGTCTTCCTGACCGGCTGTATCCCAAAGAGCCAGCTCCACCTGAGGAACACCAACACCGGTTTTAACACCATTTTCAAAACTAAAATACACATTCAGATCATTTGATCAACCCGTAGACGAGAGACCTCACATCTAATCATCAAAACAGGTCAAGACAGAAAGAAACTGACACTTGAGAGGTAGCCCGTGTTCTCTTCAGTTAGAAATCAGCAGGCCAAGAAAGACTCAGCGTCCCAGAATCCTATTAACCCAGAACGAGGTCAGGACATGTGAATGTGTGACTGATGAGAGGGGCTGGGTGCAGTAGTTACCCAGAAAGGCACACAAAGAGCTCCCAACAAACATCAAGTTAACAGATGTCTCACCTGCTTGCTGTCAACCTCGATGTCGGCAACGTAGTTCTCAAACACAGTGGGGACGTAGACCTCGGGGAACTGGTCCTTGCTGAAGACTATTAGAAGACACGTCTTCCCACAAGCTCCATCCCCAACGATCACCAGCTTCTTACGGATGGCTGCCATCCCTGGAGGAAGACAAAGTCAGAGTTATGATCGAGGAGCCACACGAAAAGCACAACTTGTGTCACGTAGTGGCCTGAAACTGCACAGTGCAAAAGAATCACAATGCAACACCTCTAACCACATCGACTGGAACGCTTTCCTCAGAGCTCCTGGGTTATAATGCTTTAGAAACTAAAAGAAAGGCAAATGTCTTATTAAAATAAGATGTTAGCCTTAAAACATGAAATGACTATGATGAGGCCAATCTGAAGCTTTCCAGAGCAGCTCTTAAACTGCATCAAAAATAAATAAAGAGGAAAAAACGGGAGATAAACAAATGTAGTCAAGGTTCATGGTCATCGCAGTAAAAGTGAGTGGAAATGCAGCAGAAATGTTCTGAATACACTTTAAAAGACACTCTGTGTCCCAGTGTGACTTCAAAAATAAAAACAAAAGTTTTACCAACAAGGGCATGATTAAACCACAACAGGAAACTGACCACTTCCTTCAATACAAGCTCAACACGAGTATTCAAAAGGCCAAAGGGTTTGGAAGTACGGAAACATTTAAACACCAAGCACACGCCAACCGCTTCGTTTATCTCAGCAGAGCTGCTACAAAGACACGACTGGCACTTAAAAACAATGGTGTCGGTCACGTGACTCGTCTCTTATCTCCATCACAGCCTGTCAGATGGAGGTGTGATGGTGAGCGCTCTCAGGTTTGATCGGAGTTGTGATACAGCTAATTACGTTTTTAGACTGTTGATCTAAACACTGAAATATCTCGATACTGAACTGACAAAAGCTGCATCTTGATTTTTATTGAGAATATACATGGGAACATTTTCTGCTTTTTTGTGTGGTGTAATTCAAACTTCGACTGCTAGGTGGAAACAGTTTTACCGCCTTTATTTTGATGGAACAACAAGACCTCACAACACTGGATGTGTGTTGGAAGCATCAGACCTTAATGGTCCAATTAAATTAGGTGTTAAAAATGGCAAATATTGTCTGGCTTTTAGTATCGCAATATATCGTATCACCAGATTTCTTTCCAATACACACCCCTATAATCTAATATTTCCAATATGAGAGCTTTTAGTGAACTCTTTGTGTCACAAATGATTAAATATCGCTGGTTTAAATCTTACAAAGGTCTAAAAAGTTGGTGGCTACTCCTGACATAGCATTCAGCTTCAGACTCCTATTGAAAGGGATTTTCTTCTATTTCCTGTCCATGTAGGACACACCGACAAGAAGAGTTTTCACTAGATTCCTCCAGCCTTCTGGTTTTATTTTCAAATTTCTCACCATCCAAGTTGATAAAATAACCATCATGATGCAAACAGCTCTCATCAGGTTAAAAATGACTATTTTACAGTCTTTTCTGCCTCATTAGTTCCAGACTCTGTGATGCACCAAAGTGCTGTAAGGTGCATGCATCCTATAATGGTGCACTCTTAACTAGGACAGCAGTGTCAAATAAGATTAGACCGTTCCCTCTATGACACGAGCATAAAAAGAGACAGAAATGGGGACAGCTGTAGCCTAGAGGTTGGTCAATGTTTGAGTAATGACCAGCGGGTAAACAATTATAGATGGCCTGCTTTTATCAAAGCCCATATAGATGTTATAAAATTCACTGTGCCCAATTGTGAGCAGAAGTCTAATATACAGCAGCTCCCTTTATTTATCAATGAACGGAGGAGACATGGATCAGAGTTTGAGCCTAGATACGTGCGTGTTAACGCTCATCATAGATCACAACAAGCAGGGAAACGAGAGATCCTCAGCTTCTGAATAAGGACCATTCACATTTTTCAAAATAAAATAAAGTCATCAAGTATTTATGGATGGAAGTTGAGATTTCTGAACCAGTGTTGATACAAACAGATTTAGGAGTCCTGCTAAAATGAAACGTGCTAGCTTTCTAGTGACTAGACAAGATGACAAAGTTGAACCGTTTATGTTTGGAGGAAATTTTGACATAATTCATTCTAGCAAGGAAGAGGATTCAAGCAGGCTGACAAACAGTATCAATGACGAAGTTGTGATCAGATGTACTTCCCTGGGTAGTTTTAATCCTAGCAGCTAATAAGGACCGAGCTACATGTGCAAATCCCCACCCCATCTGCTTGTTACGAGACGGCGACACGAAATCAAGAGACAAACAATAGAGAAGGAGAACGATGACTTATCAGAATCAAGTTAACGGAAGCTTAAACACAAAGGCAGTCAATACTTTCACGATAAACATTATGAGCAGAGGTATACGACAGCTGTCAGCAGGAGTAAATTATCTCGTCCACTCTGTAATTCATAATCAACGTTCACTACAGGAGGTTCTGATTGGCAATTTACACACAGTGATCCAACAATTCCTAACAAATTTTATGAAGAAACCTGTGGAGAGATGTTCCGATTCTCTAAAAGGAGTTAGCTTAATTTGTCACGCAATGATTGGTCCGTTATTTGTCCCTCGGCTCTATAGGCCAACTGGGTTTCTGACAAAAGGACGAACCGTTTAAGTTATCTCCAAAAGCAAAACTACTACGAGATTTAATCAGTGTGATGGTTCACTAGGCAGTACCATGCCAAGTTTCAGTGCATTACCAATGTGGCTACTGTTTACTTGATGATTCATCGTGTCCTTTAGAAAAACCTCACACAAGCTGCGTTGCATTTAGAGGCATGTGTGTGTGCCGCTGGAAGGAAACGTCCCACGCAGTCTTCAGGGTGGAAAATGAGCCCGTTTAAGAATGTTAACTGACTGCTGAGTGATAAATACTTCAGCCTTGGACAGAAATTTGGCAGGTGATTTTCTTCTGCCACTTGACAAGTGTTTCTGTGAGAGACTACATCTGAAATTCATCCATTATTGTTAATTATTTCACTACAGTGCTCAGCACAATGCATGAAAGCAAGAGTCTATGAGCATTACCTCTGGTTAAGAATGGTAAGAGACCGAAAGAGTATTTACTGGAAATGCAATAAGTCTGTTTGTCACAAAATATAAACTAGATTCAAAATTTGGTCTATTTCAGTCTTTAGTTTAAGATCAGCTGTGCATACGGTTTACTTTTCCTTACCGGCAAAGTTGAAATTAAAAAAATGGTTGTTTCCAGACACCGGCCAAGCAACTGATGCAACCTTTACGCCAACATTACCTTGAGTTCACACTACACTGAATGACATTTGACGCGTCACAGCAAAAAAAAAAAAAAAAAAAAAAAAGACTAAGACAGCAACGCAAAGAGAAATAATGAGTCCTAGAAAGATATAAAGTCAAGCGTTAGATCCAGTCTAAATACTGGAATAACCTAGTTTTGTCAAGGTGACCCCACAAAGTCAACTGTGTTACTCAGTTAAGTGGCTTCTTGAGACAATAGTGATCTTATCTTGTCTACCATCTTTTATTAGTCTCACATCCTTATTAAATGGATCATTGATATTCTGTAATAAACGATTAACCCATATGAATTAAAAATGAATGGCAGCAGCTTCTTAAAATTTAACATCCTATAATAAAAAGCTTGTGCTGCTTAAACAATCAACTATTCCTTCAGCACAGATTCTTAGAAATAAAAACCGGAGCACCAATTGTTCCTGATAAACTCACAGATCATTTACCACAGTGCAACAGACATTATTGCAATTTTCAACCCTTTCTTTGTGATCACACTGAGAAATACTGATAAGAATCCCTTTTCAGAACCATGTAATATTAATTGGCCGTTTGTTTAAATCTGACGCTGATCGTCTCCCTTCGATGTGTTTGAGGCGAGAGGATGAATTTGTTTAACAGCTTCAAGGGTGATGGCGTGAAAAACCTGCAGTAAAACCTTGCTCACGCCCACTCCTGTCTTAGGCACAGCAAAATGAGCCAGGGTTATATCATAATGGAATAAATAAGATTTTAAAAGGGCCTTTTACATTGGCAAGAATAAATAAAATGACGAATAAAGACATCTGTTAATTTAGACAACAATGGGTTTAATTATATTGACTAGGATGCACAGGTTAAATAATCATTGCTATAATGTGCTGCTGTTTTTCTCTTTAATGTAGATTTTTTGCTTTGGACAAAAGCAACACACAACTGGGACATTATCACAACAATACTAGATGGATAAATGCCCTTTTATCCAATCTTCATATGCATGATTAAAAAGAACGTCCTCGGTGCATATTGTGCAAACCACTGCATGCATGGCATATGAAAAGTAGTTTTCTTCCACCCCAGTGAAAGCTACCAATGTTAAACCAAACATTTTTAACTAGCCACTGGGTGGGTCACCAGAAAGATGGCGTCATCACAGAGGCAACAGATGGCTAGTGTGTCCGCAGTGAGAGAACGGGTGGGTGGCCCAGGCACAAGCAAAGCCCCCCCAAGTCACATCCACACAATATACACCCCCTCCCTTCAATCACAGATTAACGCTGGTCACCGCAATATATAGGATGAAATAAAGAAAACACCATAAAGTTAAGGCGTTGTCCTCAAAACCTACTAAATGAGAGTAAATGCGGATGTAACATTTAAATAAAGTTTGCAAACAGCTAATTTGTATCCTTTAATGAAAAACCACGAAGGGATTTTTTTAAATGAATGTTGCTAGCTGCTTAGAGAAGATAGGTGAAGCCACCGGGAAGCCGAAGCAAGTCAGGAAAAGGACCTCATTGTTTGGCTGCGGCTCGCAAATCCATCAAGGCCAGTCCTCGAGCTACAGTTTTAAAGCCTTCCTTTAGTTTTCACAGTTTAAATAAAGCCTCCACTGAGTGTGGTAAAGATACGTCAGTCCCAGGAGCTCCAGCGCCCAACAAACAACAGCTTTCAGCGCGACTAATGTAACGACTGCGGAAGAAGAGGGACAGAAATAGAGGGCGGTAAGGAGGGGAAAAGCCTACTTAGCTACAGGATGCTAACCTCGCTAGCACGGCCTCTCAAAGCCAAGGACAACTTTAAAAATAATGTTTTAAACTTTTAAACACAAATATGCGAAAGTAGAATCTGCTCAGTGTTCGTTAAAGTACTTTACCTTCAGTTTAGGTGCCAAGCAGAGGGTTTTTTTCCGGTATTTCTCGAAGCTGAGCAGCTTTCCAGTCTTTCGGCTTCCTCCCGTCTCAATCTGATACAATGAATTAGTTCACGGGCGCGCGCCACCGCGGTTTGTAGTTTGTAGCTCTGGGGGAGGGGTGGCGGGCACGAGCCCGAGAGCCACGCCTGCGCGTGCACGATGAAAGCACCTCTATGGAGATCTGTCATGTTGGTGAATCGACTCATGTTTTCAGGCGTGGTAATCACCAAAACTTTCACTTGGTTAGCACCAAGGTTAGATAATAGCAGGAAACATTATTAAAACAATGCAATGCAACACAGCGTGTATTCATATCTGAGGTACTACAGGGCCCTAATAGACTAATACTACTACTTCTACTACTACTACTTCTACTACTACTAATAATAATAATAATAATAATAATTATATAAACACTTTTGCTGTTAGTTTTATATTTTTGGTTTCTGGTTCCAAATAGGTTGTTTATTGTTTCATAACAATCACACTATTTGAGTTTTTAACATTACAAAAAAATGGAAACCAATAGTTTTAAACATGCAGGTAGATTCATTTAGTATTGCAGTTTGAGTGTGTGAGTGGTTGTCTGTCCCACTGAAAAGCGGTTAAGAAAAGGAGTGAGTGACTTTAATGAATTGACTGGGAAACAGTAGAAAGTAGTTAGTGGGCTACTGCTCCCCCTGGCGGCTATTAAGGTTATAATAGAATGCACAATGAATTTAGAGACTGAAGATTTAGCTTTGAGACATCCGAGACAATTCTGCCCAGCTTAGTTTAGTTTTAAAATATTTTATTTTTATTTTAGAATACATTTTTGGTCTTTTTTAATGTTTTTCACATTTTTACACACACTTGACGACGCTACCTTTTAAAACCCCAATAAAAAAAACTTGAATTAAAAACATTTCACTTTTTCCCAAATAATTGTTTATAATTATTTCATTCAATATTCACAGCAAAAATAATTACAAACGATAAATAAAAAATGTTGCAATCAAACTTTATCTTTAATGATATAATGAATTGTATTTGAAAAATGAAGCAAAAAATTTGAGCTAGCAAGTTATTTTTAGGAGGTGGAGTATGAAACATGAAGTGTGCTGACAAATTGCAAAACACTCGTCGCGGCTACTGGAATTTAATTATCACAAATTATAAAAAAGCTGTGATGTTGTGACATTTCCAGTACATTTTATGGGTTCGCTGCATCTTTATCTTATCTTTCAGACTTATAACAAGAAGAAAAAATATAAGAAACAACAACAAAGAAATCAGAAACAGGATGGAGGTAAAGGTTTTGCAAAACCAAAGTTGACCCAACTGAAACCGCAAAAATGCTTTTTAATGATGTCTTTCTGCATTGTTGTGCAAAACAAGCTTAATTGTGATATTCAGAGATTCTTGCAAGTAGAAAAGTCTGAACCAACACAACAAAACTGCAATTGCACACAGCAAATTCAGCATGCTCAAATTAACATTGTCAGAGATAAATTCAACAGTGTCTATATGGATCCACACCAGTAAGAGTTAATTTAACTCTTTTTGGAGAGTTGGTACTTTAACTCTGATTTAGTGTCAAAAACCAACTCTTCTGGTGGTGATAATTTAACACTGGTGTTCGAGTTAATATAGTAACTCTTAACACTAGTTACTTTTTTGTCAGTGTTTGGTTTTACAAATTATATGATCAAAACAAGCCATTTCAAAATTTCCCTGTTTGCAATGTCACAAATAGGGAAATTTTGAAACAGCTTTCAAAACCTTTTTTAGGCTTAAAACCACCTCTCGCCTGCAGGAGAAGCAGCTCTACTCCGACCCCCTCCTGGATATCGGGAGCTTCTCAGCTTATGGGCTCTATGCACGCTCCAACCTCCGCATTCCACATAAGACCGCACTCCTATTTCCGGTTGTCACAAGTCGTCGGCAAAGCTGTGACATGGCTGAGAGTTTGGAGTTCACCCAGTGCTTCCTGGAGTTACCAAAAGTTACAATCAATGATGTAAGGCAAATTTTCTCTTTGTTTAGCACTCATTCTTGATAGTCGGGACAAAACAGGTTTTAAAATCTTTTTTTTAATATACACTATATTAATTTTAATTATCTATTTGTGTAGAGAAAAGTCTAAGCTATATAACCATGTAAAGGTGCAGGTTCTAAATAAAAAACGTATTTTTAACAAATTCACTTTTTTCGATTTAGAACTCGATTTATGTCAACTCCGTCAGAGACACTAAAAACAATGCATTTTTATTTCTTGCAGTCCAACAAAAATCTAAAGTTCTAAACTATATTGTAATAGGTTTTAGCTACATGTATATGTAATAACATTCAAGATATAAATTTGAATTTTACACATTTAAGAAAACTTGGATCTCTAAAAATCCTCATTTTAAAACTCTGCCTTTGATTTTAACAAACTAAAAATCAGTTCTTTAAATAAGTAAGACATAAGAGGCAGTAGATCAGATCTGTCTTTATTACATGAAGACCAGAAAGTGAAGAATTAACGATTTCTTTGAAAAAATCTGACGGTGTTGACCAAGATCTGATGGTGTTGACAAAAATGTGTGTGAACTACTATTTAACAAACAAAAATGGTTTTATTTCAAAATATTTCATATTTTGACAAGTTTACAAAAATCAGGGTTCCTACAAGTTTCTTCAAGTTAAATTCAAGTCTTTTAAAGACCATTTATATAAAAATGTAATACCTATTTCACGGCCTTGCCATGCTTTCCCACAATACAAATATTTGTTCTTTATGATCAGGACACAAGTTGATTAAAATGTATGCAAATATAAATTTAACAAAATGAATGTATACATTTTTTTTATGTTTTTTGACTGGGACACTTTTGTCACTGAACAGGAGCAATATAACAAATTGTAACATGTAACAAATTAAAAATGAATTAATACTAGTTTTTTCTTTAGAATATCAATTAATTAATAATATCAATTAAAAACTTATAAAAATAATATTAAAAATAATATTTTATTACCACTTTAAGTCATTAGAGGTCGATTTGCCAACTCTGTCAGCTTATATGTCCACTCCGTCAGATGTGAAATCTGACGGAGTGGACATCTGACGGAGTTGACGAAAGGCCATGTATTTTCCCTCCAAAGGATGCGTTGTACATAGCAGCTAGCTCCTCAGTTGCTAGCGGTCTCAATAACCTCACTAAAATGCCTAAGTTAAATCCACCTTTTCTTTAAAAAGCACATCACAACGGAAAGACGGTGTTGACATGGTCCAGTTGTGACCATAGAAATAATGACAGTGTTTGTGTAAAATATCTAAGTGTTTTAAAATGACCAGTGTGTGTGTGCTAGTGCTGTTATCAGCACAGCATGGGAACCTCAAGGGTCCTTGGTGACACAGATGACCATGCTATTGCCTGATTAAATTAAGTTTATGAAAAATCTGACAGAGTTGACACAAACTGAGGACACAACTTTGGCAAGCAGATTTTTATGAAAAATATAATTTGATGTTTACTTCAAGCATTGCTTCACATATTTATAATCATTATCTTTCAATTTATATATATGTATTCACATTTTTACACTTCTTTCAAGTTTTTGGGGCTGATGAATATTGTGACTTTGTGGTGAAGACAAAAAACTAACATAAACCTTCTCAGCACAACCTAAGCATTTAGGCAATATTTTTCAAAAGAGAAAGGAAATTTGCACTAATAATAACATTAGGATACTAATTTCCTTTAGATTAAACATGGCAAGTAAGTAAATCATGATAATTAATTTTTATTTTTAACCTAAATCACGTTTGTATGAAGGACATGTTCTGTCCCAACTCTCAAGAATGAGTGTTAGATGAAAAAAAAGAAAAAAGTGGTTCTCTCGTTTTTTTTTAAAAAAACCTCTACCAATAACACGTCTGACCAAAAGCCATAAGCAACTAACCTCCAGGAAGCACTGGGTGAACTCCAAACTCTCAGCCATGTCACAGCTTCGCTGACCACTATGACAACCGGACATAGGAGTGCGGTCTTATGTGGAATGCGGAAGTTGGAGCGTGCATAGAGCCCATAGCAGCCTGAGCGAAGGATTGGTGGGCGTGGCCAGCTCCAGCTGGTTTTCTTAAAGTGACAGAGCCCCGAAACGGCTCATTCTGGAAGGTACTGAAATGTCAAGAATGAAATTGCTGAAATTGCTATATGTGAAACTGATTTAATGCAAAGAACTTCATAAACATGTTTCGTATCAAACATAGAATTATTATAACTCAAGAAAAAGTCATCTCTCCTTCAAATAAAATGTAAAATTTAATGCAACGTAAAGGCCATTTTACTTGAATTAACTGCTACAAAATGGTTATCCTTTGAATTGTTATAATAAACTTAACTGGCCCCATTATGACTAGTTTTGTGTGATCTTTATTATATACAATAGATGAAATATTAAATATCCAAAACTTTTTCACACTTTAAAGGTCAACTTCACTGAAAAAAATTTGTTTTATTAATCATTATTTCTGATTAAAATCCGTCACTTCGAGTTTTTCATGCAGGCTGATAGGAAAATAGTCTCCTACACTTATCTCCTGCATTTGCTTCTGATAGAAAATAGACGGTGAAAGGCTAGGGTTAGAAAATCCTGACAGATCTACGTCACACTGTCACTTTCATGGACTCACCCATCTTGACTCGCGATGGGAAAGGCTGTTGTTGGTTTAGCCTCCAGGAAACTGCAGAGAACGTCTTGACTAGTTAGAAGCTAATCGTTAGCATTAGCAACTCCACCACACAGCAGAACTCCTCCAGGCTTGTGTTATTTGTGGAGATAAAACATCAACAATGCAGAACAGTCAGTGGTAGTTACATTGCTGTTAGCCAATCAGAGGCAAGACGTCCAAATATCAGGAAATAAGACTCCAAATCCTGCTGTGTTCTCTCTCCTCTAGCTGACTTCTACATCCTCAAACAGGTGCACTGGAGCTTTTGTTCCCCAGAGTACAACTTACAAGGTATTCATTCTTACTAGAGACCACTGCAAATGTATTAAAAATATGAGTGAAGTTGACCTTTAAAATGTTAGTGAATTATAAGGCCACTAAGCGTAATTATCCAGGAAGACTGAAATGACATCTCAGAAACACGGCTGTTGATAGCACCCTCTTACTTGTTCGACATTTTAACACGTGTGATCACAAAACCAGAAATAATCTCTTAGCTTCAAATGATTTTAATCAAAGGAGACAGAATCTGGCATCAAAAGGTTTGATTAACACAATAAAATGTGACACGGGCAGCTGAGAAAATGAGAAAAAAAAAAAACAGCGACTTTTGAGTCTGAGCAGATTGTTGTTTATCCAAGTGAAACAATTCATCTATGAGCCACTAAATCATGAACCACTGCTCATATCTGACACTTGGATGTCAGAAATGAAAAAGATGTGAATGTTGATCCCATGGCAGAGTGAAAAATAATCAGAGGAAGCTTACTAATCCTCATGGTTAAAGAAAAAGGAACAGACTGAAATTGTAAATGTAATTTTCTATGTTTGCACACAAATGTGCAAACAACCACCAGATCCATAAACATTCGCCTCTCTAAAATATGAACCATATTCACTGAACTGTTGTCAGACTTCAGAAAAAGGAAGTGCAAAAGGCGCAGGATGCAAGGATTAGGTCCGAAATTAAATAAAACATTGCAAAAAACAGTTCATATCTCCTAAAAGAAGAAATCTACGAATCAGAGTGAATCACACAGGCAAACATGTCTCAATAGGTTACAGAAACACTTTTTTCATTCAAGTGAGCTTCCACAAACGAAAAAAACATTTTCTCCATCTGTAGATCCGTTCTGGGAGAATTCCTTTCATCTGGCACATCTTTCAGTCTTTTAGTCTCACGGTTCTTCTGCAGAACAAACCTTCTGTCCTGGTGACCAGCAGGTCGGCGGGGCCACCTACACACACAGCTACGGCCATTTCTCCACTCATCAAAACAAGCATCAAGAACGCAGCGTGCAGCTCGGTCATTAAAAGCGTTTCTCCTTTTGCAGCAGACCTGGCTGCTCTGAAATGACTTTCAAAGAAAATTTTGCACAACCACGTTGTTTTTTTATTTGGAAAGCAAAGAGGACACACGTAGCAGTAATCAGAGTTCTCAAAGTTAGAATCGTCTTCTAACAGGAAAGAATTTGGACGTAGGTAGAAAGGAGATAAATTAGGTTTTCAGTTTTGCCACCAGGCTGAGCGTTCACAACCAACATGTCTGAAGTGAAAGAACAAGACAGTCTTTGGGGAAGTTAACCGTGTTTGTGAGCAGAGTTTTTACGTGTTAACTTGACACAGACGTGTATAGCGCGAGACATTGAGTGTACATCTAATCGCCGTCACTGAGAGTAGACGTATACTAGTCAGGGATGCTGAAGGTGCTAGTATACTGGACAGTGACACCAAACGGAGCATCTCTACACACACGGTGCATTTATTTTGGCTATGATCTAGAGGGTGCGTCCTCAAAGCTGATAATGCTGGACTCAGGGTGCTGCACTCCACCCGAAGACGACGCTCCACCACCCTGTGAGGACGCAGAGGAGAGGGAGGCGCCGATGGGTCCACTGGGTATTCTCGGTAAAGATGACGAGGAGTCCCGTCTGGATGGGAGGAGGGGCTGAGTGTCGGTTCTGACCTCGTCGTCCTCATCGTCTTCCTCGTCGTCCATGCTGGGCCAAGCGGACTGGTCCTCGACCCGCTTTAGGCGTTCATTCAGAGCTTTTAAGGCCAGTTGTCTGGGAGGAGAAAACAAGGATGGATTTGCAGAAATCACCCAAAATATATAAAACTTCTGAATGAATCAAGTTCAGTTTTACCTGGACGAACTCAAACCACAACCTACATTAAAGAATGACCTCAAACTGCCTTGTTATGTATCTGAGAATAGCACTCATTGATGTTGTGATGTAAAAACAACCGACACCATTACCGTGTGTTGAGTGAAATCTGAAGGTAACGGTACCTGTCTAACAGCCTGGAAGTGGGATCATCAGACAACAGAACTGAATGAAAACTAATCTGTCAGCTAGAAAGGAGGAGACAGAGGGGTCCTAAAAGAAATCCCAGAACTAGAGAAAAGGTCCTGAGCTTAACTCTGACCAGCAGCTTCATGATTAAATGATTAACTGCTGCTTTCAGTTTAATTCTTTAATACGGCCACTGTAATCTAACCAATATGGTTCCCCATTGACTTGTTGATTCAATATTAATTATGTATCCTCTATGGAACACACGTCAAACTGTTGGTTATGAAAGCCATGATGAAACCAGAGCGAGGCTAGCTAAGGAGTTGTTTTATATGTTCTGTTTAGAGTTTGATTCTGTTCTTGTTGGGAAACATTTAGGTGACGAACCTGTTGTCTGTGCGCGCAGCCTGTCCGTCAGCTGGCAGATCTGCCTGTTGCATAACGCGCGAACGTGAGTGTGTGTATGAAGCTGAGGTTTTTCCAGATTGGCTGTACTGCCTTGTTTTTTACCATAAAAACACCAAACTATATTAGCTAGCTACCATACGAAATAGTTCTATGGTTTCGTAGGTGAATGTTAAGAAGTAAGGCAAAAAGGTGCCACTGACAACATAAAACTGAACCCTTGGAACAAGCATTGCATTCCCCATTCTTTACACTACTCTCATGGTTTTTGTTTGTCTGGCCCAATCTGAACTGCTGAACTTGACTCGTTGTGGAGGCGAAGTGCTTAAAAAATAAAATGCGCTGCTTTGCGACAGCTCGAAACACACCCAGTGACTCTACTGGTGACTAGATGCTGCATACTACGCTTCGGACGTAACTCGACGTAACCCAACATAACCCGGGTTAGGGGGGACGCCTGAAGAGAGGGGGTTGGCCTTTTGAATTGTGTTGTTTACAAAAGTAGCTTACCAGACATTCTAGTTAGCTTAAAAGGTTTCCAAAACTCACCTCCTCCTCTCTGCATCCTGTGGGTCTGTCCCCGGCAAGCTGATAGTGATGGAGGAGGGCGCCCCTACATCGTATCTCTTTACCATCTTTCTGCACACCTTTATCTTCACTAGGGCAGCATGGATGAGCCCGGCCAACAGTCCCACGACCGGCTGCACCGCCTCTGGGAAGAAACTTGCAAAGGCAAAGTGGTCTGACATGTCCCCACGGCCCCGGCTGTGTCTCTGGTAGAAGCGCAGGTACACCCAGCCAGACAGGGCGCCATAGCTGTATGCAGCCAGGGGCGCACAGCTGTTGAGCAGCCCAGACAGGCGCAGTAAGGCTAGGAGCAGGAGGACCAAGGCTGGAGCAGCTTTCAGTCTCACCTGTGAAGGAAGGAGAATAAATACTTTACTTTTTTTACCATTAATCAAATGAATGTGTTTAAAACTACTGACAGAGTTAAACCTCCTAAATTAGCAATTAGTTAAAAGGAAGTAACACATTTACATAAACCTACAGAAACACTTGAATTTGTGAAACCTTTGTAATTTTTTTTACAGATTAAAGAAATCAGCTATTATACCTGTGAGAGGAAAATGTATATAAAACTTTAGATATGGCTTCCAAAACACATTTGTTGAAAAGCAAACAACCAAAGTTTACTAGTGAATAAATAAATAACAGATGGTCTTAAAACATGCTGGAAAAGCACCTAAACTCTAAAGATTTTATCTTCAATTCACACTTTTTCTCTTCACTGCAGGTATTTTAAAGACAAATGAGATTTCTGACAGCCTTAATCCGGTTGGAAAGAAGAGAATTGTTTATGATATTTATGATTCAAGAAAAAAAAAAGATGCCTTAGGCAACACGTTAACCGGCTACACAGACAAGTCGGTGCCTGAATGACTGTCTGAAATCCTGCGGTGAATGACAAACTAACATGCAGCTTACGCCCGTCGTCTGACAAGCACAACGGTTAAAATGCTGGAAACCAATGCTGGCGATGGCTTATAAAGCAATGAATGAAGAGGAGATTTGTTTAGGTTGGTATCAGAGTTTGTAGAAACAAAAACATATTTCATCAAGAGAAGCACGCTGGCAACTGGATCATACAAATCTCAATGTCTGAAATTATATTAAAATAAAAACAAATTCCCACAATTTCCCAGAAAAGGTAGCACATCGTTAACAGGCATAAACACAAACGCACTTATTTTAAAAAGGTAGTTTTAACTCGTATAAGCTGCAGAAAAAAAAACAAAAAACAAAGGATCTTGGAACAATCTCCCACAGAAAAAACATGTCCACTCAACAGCTCAACTTCTGCCCTTTAACCCCATCAATTTAAATAGTTTAATGATCTAAAATCATAATTTTAATTCAATGATTATTTGTAAAAAGTAAACAAAAGCCTAAAGCCTGTTCATTATGTTACTATACTATAAACACATTAAAGCTTGAAATATCAAAAATACATAATGGATAATAATTTTATATTTTAAAAATGTAATTATTTACTGGCTAATGTTGATATAACACCTATATAATAAACAGTTTATTGTTACTAAATAACAGCAAAACAAATTCCTAGAATAAATTATTGTTAATGTTTTGGCAAAAAGAATTCAAATATTCTGGTTCTTTGGCAAACACCGTTTACGACGTGTGTAACTAAAAGCTTACTAAAGAAAAATGTTAAATAATCACATTTTTTGTTAGTTTTTTTAAACAGAAGCTGTTACTGTAACTAACTTGTGTTAGATAAAATTATTAACACACCAGTAGAGTATCTAATCTTATCTGCACCATATTTCATTTCTCACCTGTGGCACTCTGAGCACAGTAGTGTCCCCCATGGTTTGCTTCAGCGCCACCAGGACGCCTCCCAAGAAACCAGCTGAACCATAGATGCGTACAGCAAACAGGAAGTCCAGGTCAAAGGTAGCCACGTAGGTGAGGAGATAGGAGAGACCAGCCAGGAGTCCAGCAGACACATTCACCACTGCAAAAAAGATCAGGAGCTCCAGAGCACCCCACAAAGGCTCCAGCAGACGTCCGCAGGCCATGACTGTCCCCACATTGGCTGCCACACCCCAGGCATGCTGCTCCACCAGCCCATGGGTCACCAGTGTCCACACCCAGAAGTTAGGTGGAAAAAGGTAACCTGGGGTCACTCCGAGTGCATATGAAGTCTCAACAGCCCATGACAGCAGGTACAGCAGAACCACAATAGCACTTATAGCTTTTACTACCACACTGGTGCTGGCAAGGGCAGCCAGGAAGTGCTGTCGTGCTACTGGTAGGTAACGATTCATTGTTGTCTTCCTTGAGCAAATCAGCCCAAGAGAGACAAATAGAACAAATTAAAAAAGAAACTTGCTTCTGATGCAGAATGAATAGTGTCAATCAGAACAGGAGACACAAGTGAGTCCAGAAAGGAAAAAAAATCCACACTTTTCTGTGAGTCCTCATCCGGATCCTTTGTCAAGATGTAGACAGCTTAGGTTTTCAACTCCAAGTCTCTATTCCTTCTTACTCAAGTCTGTTGGCCTTGGGATTATAACTAAGCAAATTACGTCATACTTTTGGTAACATTTTACAGAACAAATGGAAAATAAACAAATGAGTGAGTTTGACAGTTCAACAAGGTACCAAACCCTGGGCTGAGGTAGATAAGCCTAAAGTATGTGATAACATTCGAACAGGGATCCTTTTGATAGAACTACAAGGCCGGCGACACTAAAGTTGATAGAGACTAAAGTAAAACGAGCTCACAAAGCACCAACAGCTGTCGTGTGTCAGGGGAGAAATGTACAACACCTAACTGAAGAAAACACACCAAGAAATCTCGTTTGAAAGATCCTGGTTGAGTTGTAAACAAGCGAGCTAAAGCTAGCCAACTTGTCAAACTAAAAGCGTCGTGAGTTGTAATGACTTATGTCTGCCACAGAAGCTGAAGAAAGGTTTAGTGTTCGTCTGAGTATCAGAAAAACAAGTTAGTGTCAATAAAACCTGGTAGGAAAACAAAAATCAGCCTTCGCAGCTCCAGCCCTTGGTCCTCTGCTATCTCTCACCCCGGTGTCCGTTGAGCCAGCCCGAGGATTTCACGTCGCTAGCAAGCAACAGGCCCACAAAACATCGTTACAGACGCTTCAGCAGATGCAAGAGTTCGCTTGTAGTCGTAGATTTCTACACTAAACAATCTTCATTCGTGGTATTTAATGTTCTTCTGTCTTTAAAATAAAAAAAAATGCCTTCGAAAACAGTGTTAGATTAGCAGACGCTCCCACCACCACATTAGCTAACTGACCTGCGCCGTTTGCCACCGTCATCAGCGACGACGCTGGATCACGTAATAACGTAACTTCCTAAAGTAGAGCATGCTGGGAAACGAAGTTCATTCCCATTGCTCAAATAGTTGTATTTTTGTATTAAACTGTTCTACAAATTAAAGTTACATTATACGAACAAAATACATTTAAAATGAACAAATACTTGTTTCATGTTCTATGGACAAAAAGGGAATTTTCTATTTTATTTTATTAAACATTTAAAAACTACAATAACAGGAAACTCAGAGACAAGATTATAACTTGATCTATTTTGTACCCATTTTGTTGAATTAATGTCACAATTATCATTGATTCTACTCACTTTTTGGTAGTTTGAGTGATTAATGGATTCCTAAAACATGAGCGCCAGGGATTTACAGATTTAACAGATTCACTATCCAAAACTCCATTCAGTGCCCCTTCTTAGGGAGGTAGATATTACACCTATATGTTGCAAAACAGTTAATAGTTATATGAATAAACACTAAGACGTAATGAAATGAAATATGAACATGAAATAAAAGGGAAAACTGAAAATAATAGCAATAGTAAAAAGCAGAAAATGTAATGTCTCTCTCTATATGCACCCTACAGCTACTGCTAAAACAAAGAAATGAGGAAAACGTTTATTTAGAGCATGTTTCTTTTATTTACAAACTTGAATAAAAACAAACAAAACATATGCAAAAATGTGATCCATGATCATTCCACATTAACAATCAACATGACAGGCTTTGAACAGAGCGCATCCTGAAACACAGCAGACTAAACTCTCTCCTCGGCTATAATGGAGTCGTACGGTCGGCTCAGCTTGTCCGCCCAAATCACTTTAATAAATAAATATGTAAATTCAAGTAGAATGCTGTAAAACGTAAGAGCAGTCAGCCTTCACAGGAAACAAATCTAAGCTGATAGCCAGTAAAAATGGTTTAACACAGAGGAAAAACAACAAAAAACATAAAGGAAAGCACTTTATGTTGTTTTCTTTGATGAATGATTGGATTTCCTCAGTTATTAACCCAGACATTGTGAGTGCACTAACAGGAGAGGCTCATAAAAGTCAGATTAAATATGAACATTTGTTTCCCAGCTGTCTGAGTTCAGAGACCCACCTATGGGTGTCAATAAATCCCTTGTCTTTGTTTTGGGTCTGTCATTATAAAAGAGACGTTCATCTATCAGATAATCCTGGCTCACAATGTGCTCAGAAACACCATCAGTATTTGGTCCGAGTGCATTTTCTGCACAAATTCACATGTTGGGTCGGACTGGCTGATCGTCAGTAATCACAAAGTAAAACAAACAAAAACAAGCATCTGTAAGAAAAAACAGGAGCATAAAAATGTTACAAAAAGATGAAAAGGAAACAAATGCCTCACCCAAAAAAAAAACCCAAAAAACAAACACTGTACAAAAATAAAATACAAATGAATAAATATGCAAATTCATAAATAAAATAATTTGGTGAGTTCAAAATATTGCAGAATGAGGAAATTGAGCTAAAATGGACCGTTTCAGAACCGTTTCCGAATAATAAACAAAGACAGCAATAAAGGCTTTAAGCTCAGAGTTTCATTTTCACCTGAAGAGCTAGTGGTTTGTTTGTTTTTTTTAAAGCTCTCACTGAAGCCGTTACGGAGAACACAGGTTTCCACACAAGGACAGACGAGACCAAAGCACAAAACGATGAGATCAGACTGATGGACAATCCATAAAAAAACCTGGTTGCATGAAGATTTTCCATTTTTTCCCAGGTTTCCTCTAAATGTCCACAGATTCCTGTCATTTTACAGTTCAGCACAGTGTAATCATGGATATGTTCTACTCAGCCGTAGCTGTGAGGATGCTGTTCAGAGTCAGCCAGTGGCGTGTCCAGGCTTTTTAAAACGGGGTAGGGGCCCAGGTGGGGCACTTGTTTCTGCATGGGTGGCACCAATGGTTAATCCTTTCTTTTTCTTTCATTCATTTTTTTGCATTCTAGTGAATTTGTGAGTTCCACATTCTGCCATGACCATTTTTTCTCTAGTCTTCTTCATCTTTTCCTTCTTTTTCTTTGAGATGTTTTGTGGTGCTGCCACCTATTGTTTTAGGGTTTGTTACCCCGAGCCTTTTGTGGACAACGTAAAGTCAGTGTAAATGGAACTTAGTGGGTTGGCACCTGGGGTGGTCAATCTGATTTCAAGGGTGGAATGTGCAACCCCAGGCCACTCCCTGGACACGCCCCTGGAGTGAGCGACTGTGGGTTTGATATAACCTTTTTTGTTAAAGGATTTGGTTTTACCTCTTCTCTCCAAGAAATATCAAAAGAAGAGGAAACAAAGCCAAGACAGCGAAGCAAAGATGAAATTAGCTATTGGTAATTCCTTTTGTAACCTTTAAGAACACAACACGCACGAACAAACACGGCAACAACATGAGTGTAACCAAAACTCAGGGCTACGAGCTCTGCGCCCCTAGGGTTTTTACAAATTCATATAGGCTTGAGTGAGTGTTTTGCATCGTTTTTCACTAGGCTACAGTAAGACTGCGGGTGAGACTCGGAGAGCCGCGGCGGCCGTCTCTCGTTGCCTCTCCTCTCTCACAGCTAACATTCAGAAAGATGGAGGCAAAAAAAGGCATTTCTGTTGGTGTTTTCTCCGCTACATGGAGGACACCTCACTAGTTTTTTTTTTCTCGTTTTTCCCTGGCTGTTTTTAGGCAATGGTTTTCTTTAAAAATGAAAAAAAAATTACAATACACTACACATACAAAAACAGAAAAATACCCACACACCATGCACACATAAAAGGAGTTTTTCCAAAAAAGGCCTGGAATAAAGGCATTTGATTAAGCATACATTCTTTCACTAGAGTTTTAATGTTTCACTAAGTCGTCCTCTTTAAGCCTCAACCGTTTCTTCAAGAAGGTCTTTCGTTTTCCTTCAAAATTATACATTTCTATCCTGGCAGTGAATTATTAAAATTTTCTGAAAGTTTGGTTTGATTAAGAGGGATATTCCACCATTAAGTGAAATTTAGCTTGTTTCCATATTCCCCAGAGTTAGACAAGTGGGAAAAAGCATTTTGTAGCCAGCCCAGTCATTCTCCTGATCTGGCAGAATTCCGTTAGCTTTAGCTTAGCATAAACAATGTAAGTGAATGGTAACAGCTAGCATTTCGCATGAAAAAGTCATGAAAATTACTCAATAATGATCTTAATTTTTCTTGGTGACCTGATTAATTATATTGACTGCAAATAAAAGTAATACGTAACTGCAGTGACATCTTACAGCAGTGCTTTGTCGTAATGTAGTTCCAAGTCTAAATCGGCTCTTCTAATTCCTTCGTGTTACTTATTACTTTCATATGCAGTTGATATGATTATTAAGGTCATCAAGAAAAATTAGGATCATTATTGAGTAATTTTTCACAGAAAATGCTAGCTGATACCATTCACTTACATTGTTTATGCTGAGCTAAAGCTAATGGAATACTGCCAGATCAGGAGAATGACTGCTTCTCTAACTCTGGGGAATATGGCAACTGACTAAGTTTCACTTATAAATGAAATATCCCTCTAACCATTTCTCTTTTGCTGTTCAAATATTCAGTAGCAACACTCAGAACACGTTTCAGTTATTTCACAAAATTGAATACTAGCTACCTCAGTTGTTACATTTTTTCTAAAACAAGCAACTCTACCTGATTTTTTTAATGAGCTGTAAGCAAGCGTCCTCACATTTAGCAAAGCTGCAGAAACAGAATCCCTAAAGTTAACAACTATCATAAATAACTCTCACTTCAGGCCCACACTCAGCAGTACTCAGTCCAGTGATGAGCGTTTTGATGCCAAAATTGGACAAAAGAAATTTTGGAAGCTCAAAGTCCACACGTCTAATTTTTCCTCCCTCTGAATCTTTTCCACCTCTTCTCAGGTTTCACATTCTAATGTTCAGCATCGAGGTTTGTTGCTCGGTGTCCAGTCGTTTCTCCAAGGCAATACGGGTGACAAAAGGAATTCTTTGACTCTCTTTTAATCTTTGACCACATAAACCACCTAAAGGCCTTCGTAACCGGGCCTTTAAAACCTGCCAAACAGGAAGTCATCCCCGTTTGTAAGTAGTTGAATGTGTTTGAGTTTTACTCCCCCCTCACCTCGATTACATCGTCATCCTCATCAGAGCTGCTGTTGCTGCTGACTTCCCTGCCGTTCACCAGAACTGAGGCCCGCTGGCCCTCAGATCGTGCTGAAGGGGAGAAGGAAGAGGGGGAGGATGAGGAGGAGCTGGAGGCAGCAGTTGGAGGGTACTGGGACAAAAAGCTGGTTCCAGCTGGACCAGGAGTGGCTGCTGGGCCCGACACCCCTCCCTGTAGCATTGACCCGGAGTAGAGGCTGGCCAGAGACGGACTGTAGGAGAGGGGGAAGCCTGGTGGGAGCATCCCAGGCACGCTGGGGTTCAGCAGGAATGGAGGCAGGGCTCCTGGAAGTGAGCTGCTAGCTTTGATCGATGCAGAAGATGATGAGAGGGCGGGACCTGTGGTTGTTGTAGAAGAGGATGAAGAGGAGGCTGGGGCGGCACTACCTCCGCTCAAGCACATCAGATCTGGGTACATGTAACTTGGGTCGCCCAGCTGAGTGGGGGCTGAGTGGAAGTAGTGTGAGCCTGAACCCATTAAGACTGGAGGCCTCAGTGAACCCCCCATCATGGTGGAGCTGAGACCGATTGGAGGAAGGCCATAGCCTCCTGAAAATGGGAACCCTTGTGAGGACAGAGGGGCTGACGAGTGTTTTCCTGCAAAGGGCTGCTTACGAACCCGCTCCTCCAGGGACGGGGTGGAGGCTTTGCGTTTAGTGCCCACCCTCAAGTCCTGAGCGGCGGTGGCATCCATGTTGGGCTGCATTATTTTAGTAACATCATGGTGGTTCACGCTGCTGCCGTTAGCCTGCAGCAGCTTGTTGGAAGGCAGAGGGCTCATGCTGCTTTCTGCTGCAGCCTTGTCTCCTGCACCTCCAGTGTATCGCTGCAGCTCATCGATGATCTCTGGGCTGTCAGGTGAAAGAGGGCGGGGCACAGACTTAGAGGATCCCAGCTGCTTCCTGTCAGGTGACAGGCAACCATTACTGTGATTGGTTGAACCATCCTGAGGTGGGGCTTGAACATCTGAAAGAAAAGGGATAAAATCTTAACTTAAACAAAACGATGAATTCCACTAACGGTCTCTTTACTTAAACACAATTTATTTCTAAGGACTTATGAATGCATGAGAAAGATTTTGTTTTTTTATGAGACTCTATTGATGAGCAAATTATTTTACCTTTGGGTGGTGCTGTTGCACTCTCGTCCACTGTTTTGGCTTTATTAGCTGCTCTGATGGCGAAGATTCGGCCATCTGAAGTTCTGATATATGTCCCTAAAATCAGTGATGAATGGTGTTACCTCTACACAAAGCAAGAACCTAATTCAACAACAGTGGCCTTAACTGTGCATTGGTTTATTAAAATTGTGCCTTTCATGAGGTTTAAGTTGTAAATTAAAGCAGAAATCTGGAGTTTTGTCTCAAAGGGCGCCATCTAGAGGCAGAAAAAATTTATTGCACCTTAAGCCGTTCTCCCTACTTCCGTGATTGCGGCTGGAAGCAACACCTCTTGTTCGTCAATGCGCACCTCTAGCCGGGAAATAGAGCTAAAAAACATTGTTTTACTAATTTTCTCACTAAATTTGCGTTTTTTTTTTCCATATCTATATATTTTAAAGACTTACTTCTCCATAAAAAAACGCCAACGCTGCATCAGTCTAGGTACGTGGGCGCACACTCTGTGGTCGACATCTGTATGTAAGCGGATGTCTAACGCTATTGGCCGTTCTTACAGGGTAAGAATATCACTTTTACGAATTTCTAAAAAAAATCATACATAATTCCTGAAAGTGGGAAAACTCTGGATTGCTGCTTTAATTACAAAACTATGAACTTAAACTAAAAGGAATAAAAATGCATTAAAGAAAGCAGAACACTCGTTTAAATACACAAAACTGTTGACGAATATTCTGGGCTGTACCTTTAGTGCCCCTGATGACATGAATACTTTCTCCAGTTGTGATCCGTGCCTGAGCATCTGTTAAGCTGTTAGTACCTGGAATCATGATGTCTAAAAAAGATCAAGAACATTTTCAGAAACAGAAACAAGGAAAAGAGCTTAAATCATTAAATCAGCTGAAGCATAGTCCACCTACCGGTAGTGGTGACAATTTTCTGCACAAACACTCCCGCTTTCTGCAGGCAGTTGACATTGAAGCCCTCATGACTGGATTTTGAGGAATTGCTGTCTGGAGCTGATTTTCCTGATACCTTGTGGGATGTCATGGGAACTGATGTAGACTGGACTGGGCGGACATTCGCTACTGGTTTCTCCTCTGTGCTGGTGGGAGGGCGCCTGAACAGAGATATATGATTTAATTTTATTTAATTTTTAAATCAGGGTTAGTTTCTGTACCTGCTGACGTCCACGGACCAGTTTCTCTGGCTGAAGGCGGGGATGTTGGTGAGGCTCTGGTCGCTGGCGGGGTAATAGTGAGCATAGGATGGGCGGGTGTACGGCACCGAGGCTCTTTTCTCCTCTTCGTAGCCCCTCTTAGCTGCTTTTTTCTCAGCGCTGCTCAGCTTCAGCTCCCGGCGGTCCAACAGCAGGGACTCATGGGGGAACGGTTGCTGAAGGGAAGGAAGGGGGAGCTGGTAAATGATTCAATTTTGCATTTATATTCAAATTCCTAAAATCAAAATTTAATCTGCACTGTAAAAAACTTCCGTTGTTTTTACTAAAAGATTTTGGCGGCTGTGGTTGTCCAGAATAATGTCGTAAAAAATACTGAACACATAAGAATTACAACAGTGTCATACTGTAAAATGAACAGGTTGTGCCATATTTGTTTTAGGGTTGTTTTAGTAAAAATACAGTATCTGATGAATTATCCTGATCTTGCTGTTATTTTGTACTTTCTTCAAGTTAGATTTACAATTTTATGAAAAAATACTTTTGCATAACATTAAAACTGTTGAAATGCCAATAAAATATGTTTAAATTAGGAGGGGGCTTTAACATGTTAATTATGATTCATTAATTAGGAAAAAATGATCCAAACAAAACTAAATCAAACGAGTTATCGGAAATCCCTCTTCATGACCCTAACCCTCCGCCTCATTATTTTCCATTTTAAAAGTTGCTGTAGGAGCAAATTTTCTTGAACGATTAAAATGCGATTAATCAAGATTAATTAATTAAAAAGCCTCTAATTAATTAGATTAATTTTTAAATTAAAACACTTTCTGAAAACAGAATTTAAATTTGCTTTCAATGATTTTTATTTTTAGTAATAATTATACGTCTAAGCAGAATCTATAACGGCCAAATCCAACTAACGTTTAGAAGAGATTTCAATGGCTAAATATAACACTGTAATGATATTCAGTAACTAGTAAAAACACATGCATCAGCCTCTGAATATAATCTGTAAATCATTTCTAACTGATGAACTGTACTTGGTAAGTGAGGGTTAAAGCATTCTGCTCATGTACCTTGGTCACCAGGTGAGAGTAAAGGTGTAGAGCTTTCTGCAGGACGCTCTCCTCGATGCCTTCAGGCTGTAGCCGGATCTGGGATGGATCTGGTTCCTCCTCCACAAAGTGAAGCAGGGATTCAACTTCCCTCCTGGTGAAAGTCAGCACAGGGTTCAGATCGTCCACCACACGATCTGCATGAGAGGAAAAATCATCATAAAAATATTTAAAAATCACTCTGCAATCATTTAATCTATTTTAGATGATTTTTATTTTTTAACCAACTCACCAGACATGCCCTGTTTGGAGATCTGGCGGTCATAAATCTTCTTTTCCAGCGTGAAGTCGCACACCAGTCGGTAGATCTGACATGGTTTTCTCTGTCCGTAGCGGTAGACACGACAAACAGCCTGGGCGTCATGGCAAGGATTCCAGGAGGCGTCGAACACCACCACGCGGTTCGCACCGATCAGGTTCACACCCAGACAACCGGCCCTGAGGTCCAAACAGATCAGCATGAATGTCGTACTTTTTCCTTAGATTTTATTATCATATCTAGCTCTTAGCATTTTAGATTAAAGTGGCACCTGGTAGACAGAAGGAAAACCCAGGCCGAGGTGTTGGTTGGGTCATTGAACTGGTTTATCAGCCTCTCTCTCTCTGAAGCCGTCGTGCTTCCATCAAGTCCTTCAAAACAACAAATAGTTAACGGTAGAGATAACGCTATTGCGTATGATCACCAGCAGGTGGCAGCACTTAAAGCTCAAACAGAGGCAGAAACCTTAGTGGCACCACTTCACTGCAGTCTAAAAGGTAAAACTTCCACCCAAACAAACCACACAGATCAATCAGAACTGCATGGCTAGACAGAACCCTCAAAAGTTCTTACTCTCTTCAGTATGAGCCATCCTAACTGTCATTGTGTTTTGTAAAGTCAAAAATAAGTTTGCAGACACTTAAAGTGATCTGAGTGATCTTGAAGCAAACTCACTGTAGTAGTTGAGATTGCGGACCCAGCTCTGGTTCGGTTTGTCTTGGCTGGCTGAATAAGGAGAAGGAGGCACTGGCCTCTTAGCCAAAAAATCCTCAATGACCGTCAGTGTGGATAAACTCTGACTGCAACAGGAGAAGGTGATCATATTAAAAATGTAAAAACAACACAAGCATGTTGAAATGTGTTTTGTTTGATTCTCTACCTGAACACGAGGAGTTTGTCTCCCTTTTGGACACTCTCCTCTATCAGGTGAAACAGCAGCACCATTTTTGCAGAGTTCTCCAGGATGCCGGGTTTGTAATCACACATGATGTCCTTCGCCTGTCCGTGAGAGATGACATTTAAAACTGCTCGACGTATACCATTAAAGGTTTCAGACAGGTAGAAGATGTCAGGTGAGCACGTACCCATTCATAAGTGATGACCTGATTGGCTTTCTCCTGCAGCTGGCTCAGACTCAGTCCTCCAATGGGATCGGGACCGTCCAGGTTCTTTGACTTTTGAATGGATGCTGGGGGACACCGAGGATGTCCCGCGGAGGTGATGTCATCGAGGTCCAAATCCTGCTCACTGGCCAAGTTCTCCTTCTGTAAGGCCTCGTAAAGCACGTCGGGATGGTTCCAAATCTGGACAATAACCACAATTTGCTGTTAGATGTGCAAATATGCTATAAATATTAGCCTAAAAATCTAGACCAACTGTAGCAGTAGCAAAAGATTTAGCTTTGGTCTAGCCACGCTCCATTGTAGACTCAGCAGGTTGACCACTGGCTGAGTTGGTTGGTTAAACTTAACCATTGGTTAGGTTTAGATCAGTCCAACCACAGCGCTCGATGTTTGTAGAGAGACGCAGGGCTTTTTTATTCTACGATGACCGCAGAGCTGTGACGAAGCAAAACCACAACGGTGGAAGTGGTTCAGGAGCAGAGCTCGTTTGAAACGTCTTTGGTGTGAAATTTGTGATTTAGCCTTGGACTGTTGTTGAGACATGAGCAAATAGAGGTACTTCTTCTTCGGCGCAGTCTCAATACTTGCACTTCCACCCTTGCACCCCTCAATTGTGCATTCCCATCCAGTGGTGCGAGTACGCAGGGTGTCTCGATTCTCAAGTGTGGACCTTGGCCCCGCCCCTTTAGCACCTTTGACCCACATCGGTGTGGACTTTGGCGAAGGGTATTACCCACAATCCATTGGTAGGTGAAAATTTTGAGAAGTAGGCTCAAGTACCCTTTCTGAAAATATGTACTTCGAAGTGTAATTATAAAAATATTGACTGTTTTATTATTGTGTACATAAATAAATACAATCGAATATTTCTCGGTTGAATAAATGCATTACATGTCTGTTGAAAACTACTGCTAATTGATAACGGTACCCGTGTGTATTTCTGAACTCAACATGCCAACAATTTAATCACTTGTTTTAATATCATTCAGTTTTATTATCACTTCAAGCAACAAATCAGCACAGTGACCAGCATGCCCATTTAGGAAATCGCAGAGATACGACACTTAGGCGCAGGTCAAAAACGCAATGCTGTCCCAATTCTGCAGTTATTTGCACACTTGTTTACTACGAAGCCTTGCATGCACCTCCACCAAGAGAAGTTTGCAGAGGACCGTAGGCTGCAGTGGGTATTGGGACTGGGCCTTCTTCGACGGACTGCCCCGTTGACTGATTTCCGTCGCTATGAATCCGTCACGTTGTTCTGATTGGTCCTAGCGCTGTCCAATTGCGTTCCAAGACAGTTTGAAGGACAACCATAGATTCCACCCCTATGACTGGGATTAGTCTATGGGTCATTACATATTTACATGTATAGGACAGACCCTAGTAGAGGTTGATGATCCCTCCACTCCTCACCTTGCAGCAGACACAAAAAGCCTTCAGTGGGTTGAGGCTGAGCCAGCCGGTGCTTCCTGCCTCTCTGAATCGGTTCATGAACTCCGTGTAGAGCGCCCTCTGCAGGGGGGACAGACGTACAAGGAGCACATGCTCCTGCTTGGAGGGCAGCTGGTCCCTCAGGACATCGTGGCCTCGTCTGAATTAAAGAGAAGTTGCAAGTTAATATTTTCAAAGCATTCTTAAAAATAAAGAATTCCTAAATAAAGTCGCTCTTACCTTTGAACGAAGCCCTCCAGAAGGCTGTGGAGGACATGGCTCCTGTACCTCATCAGCTGGATATCCTGTGGTGTGCTGTCCACACACTGTCCATTCAGAATGGGACGCTCAAACATGTTGCTGAACTCCTGCCGAGTACCTGAAATATTAGCAAAAAATATAAACAATAACTGTTAAACGTTAAAAAAAGTCAGGCTGTTTAATGAAAACACAAACAGTAATGTGATTCCTACCGAGAAAGTCTGGACGAACAAAATCCACCATGCACCAGTACTCTATTAGGTTGTTCTGGAGAGGATAGCCGGTCAGAACTACACGACGGCGGGTCTGAATGTTCTTTAGCGCCTGAGATGTGCTGGCGTGGCAGTTCTTAATGCGATGTCCTTCATCACAGATCACAACATCTGGACCGGGTCGGGACAGGGCCTTCTCGATACCTGTGCATGAAACACATTTAATGAGTTTTCACACTAACCTTCTGGACACACACAGTTATGTGTGTTTTCTTTTCTCCTCCGACCTTTAAGTAGCTCCTGCTGCCTGTCTTCTTCATCCAGGTTTAGAACATCAGGTTCTGCAGATTTCTTGCTCCTCTTCTTCCTTCCAGCCACAAAGCTCTTCTTCAGTGACAGGAGGCGGTACATCTCATATCCCATCAGCAGCACTCCTCCGTCCCGAGCCCACTCCTCCACCACCTTGGCTCTGGTTGCCGTGTTCCTGGATGACAAAAGGATAAAAAAGCAGTTTAACAACAGACTCAATCCGAAACACACGCAAATAAAGGAATCTGACTGATAAAAGTTTAACTATCAAACTGGAGAAAAATGAAAAGAGTGGTTATCATGTCACCTAAAATGTCCCTGTGACTCACTTGTGTTCGTCATTGAGGATGTGAACCTTAAAGGTGCGGGGCGCCACCTGTAAAGGGTCGGTGTCTGGCGGCAACGCCTCTGGAGGAGGGACCCACATGTTGAACTCTGACAGCCAGTTCTGCAGCGTGTTCACCTGAAATTCATTACAAATATAAGTCAAAGTTTTTAAAGTTTTGTTTCCTGTCTCCTGTTTTCCCCCATCTTTCATATGTTGATGGTGAAACTGAACAAAACGAGTATCTACAACCCATTCCAGATGTTTCGTGTGGGATGACGACAGAAAAAGCCCACAGATGCTTACTGGGACGATGGCGAGCACGGTGTGAGCCTGGGTGCGTCTGAACAGGACGTCGATGAAGGAGATGACCTGCAGCGTTTTGCCCAGGCCCATGCTGTGAGCGAGGATGCAGCCGAACCCGCTGCTGTTGCTGAAGAGCTCCAACGACTCCACCAGGTTGTCGTACAGAAAACGGATTCCACCGATCTGAGAAGGAAGCAAAATCAAAGAAAATATGGAAAACAAACTTCTCACGTAAGGTAAAGAAGCATTTTGGATGAGGTCAGAATACCTGGTGAGGTTTGACTGCCCTGGCGAGCTGGGGTGAAAGGTAAATGTCCTTCTCTGCAGCTGGGTGGTTCAGGTTGACTAGAACTCTGCCCTGGATGTCCGGTCGGTTCTGGCCGTCGTTGGCGTGAGCTCCACTCGGCTCAATGTCTTCTTCTTCGTTGGTGGACTTGCTGCAGACGTGGGGCGAAGCGCCACCCTGACTCAGGTCGATGACGTCTGAACAAAGCAAAGATGTGCAGGACAGCATTTATACTCTAAACCAGGCATGTCCAAAGGGCCCGAGGGCCATTTGTGGCCTCAGAGGGATTCTGTGCGGCTCCCACAAACTCTTCTAGAGTGGTGAAATTTTTGATTAACTCTTTTTAAACATTTTTATGTTTAAATTTTTACAAATATGTCTAATTTAGGTCTTTGTTTGAAAGTATAAAAAAATTGCCAAAACCTAAATTTTGGCATTTGTTTCTATTAAAAAAATCACATTTTTGTAGCCCAGAAAGACTTTAAAGTTGGGGATTTTGACCTTGGTCCTAAAATGTTTTGGACTGCTGCTCTGAACTCGACTCTGAGATTCAAACAAGCTGAACGAGTCTTGGAAATGGTTCAAACTTCGAAAAAGTCAGAGGAAGCTTGGGAATAGTAAAACCCTAATTAGGAAACAGTTGCAGTCTTCCTAATAACTCCAGTATCCATCACAATAAGCCAGAATAATTTGGAAAATGATCATTAAATAATTTCCATGCGAGTTTGTAAGATAAAAACATACGGAAGAGGATTAGGGCCACTGAAAAGAAAAAGGGAATTCCGACTTTTTTCTGACTTTAATCTCAGAATGAAAAAAGTCAGAATTCTGAGATTAAAGTCAGAAAAAGTCAGAATTCTCTTTCTTTTCTAAATTTTTTTTCATTGGCCCTAATCCGCTTCCGTACAAACATGATCCAGGACTAATAAAAAGAACCCAAACAGGATGGAAGTTGATGGGTCCAGTTACACAAGCTGGGCCACATTGTGGAGAGGTGGTGTGTGTGTCAGTGTGTTACTGTGTCTGAATAAAAAAATAAAAGTGAGCTTATATAAGGCAGTGAATAGCTGGTTATACAAGTAGGATTAAAGTGGAGGGGGCGACTGGTTATATAACCCCACCTACAAATGTCACTGTGCCACTGTGGTATGGGTGTGTGCTCACTAACTGGGGATTAGCTGGATTTATTGCCCCACAAACACTCTTCTCCATTTAGTTCTTCATTTCCTCTAGTTCACATTTCTGATTTACTTCCTCGTGTGCTCGTTCACATTTCACTGTTAGCTTCCAGAGTTGTGATGCACCACGGGAACGTTTTTATTCTGATGAACCGGCGTTGATAACCTAGGAGATTTGTTTTTTTGAGGGGGGGGATTAAAGTAAACGAACACATGGAGAATTAAACGATTTTATAAGATCACTGGTGTTAAATAATTTTTGTCTTCTCAGCTTACATAAAAAACCTGATTTGTAATTTTTTCTTGGAAATTCCATCCGACGCAGCTTATTGATGTGCTGATTTTCCAGACTCTTGAGGTCACAAATCAATAAGGAACAACATGTGTAATTTAATAAATGACCAGCTGATACAGCTGCTGTTTAGCTGGATCTTTGATTTGAGTTGTTTGGTTCTGCGAGGTTTTCGTTTGACGTCATCTGATCACTACACACTGTAAAATCTGATTAGTTAACCTACTTGAATACAGCATGTCAACTGATTGCACTGAAAATGGGAAGTACGCAGGAGGTAATTATGCATTAGAGCCACTAATGCATAAAGTAAAATGCACTTAAATGCAAGTTACTATTACTGGGACAAAAAACTACAAAGTACTTAGAAATGTGCTGTTTACTACTACTTAATACATATTTATGACTAAACAACATAACGTGAAAATAATAATAGTAAAACAACCAGCTAGAACGAGAGGCGTTGGAAACATGGAAGTAGGAAGAGGGGCTTGAAGGTGCAATACATTTTTCCACCTCTAGATGGTGCCCTGTGAGAAAAAACTCCAGATTTCTGCTGCAGCTGAGTCACTGTGAGGCTGAATAAATCAGCATATTTACAGTTTTAAAAAAATGTTAACCTGGCTGAAAAGACAGTTTTAAAATGTTTTTGTAAGGAGATTTAGGCTTTTTTGAATTTGACTCGTTCTGAAAGCAAAATGAGGAGACAATCAGTTTGCATGTTTTGCAAATACATCTAAACCTGCATTAATTAGTCTAAATTACAAAGACAGCAGAGAATTTAGCTAATATGAAGATAGCTCCATTCTTCTTAGAACAAAATGCTTCTCAGTGTTTTTAATGGATTTTAAAGGTTTCAACTAGCATTTCTAACAAATACTGTCAGAGTGTGCAGAAGCTACGATACATTAGAATATTAAAACTCCACCAGCTTTAAAGCCAAACTAGAAGACAGAGTAAAATATTTGATCTAATATACGTTAGATTGCAGAGTCAGAACTCTGAACTGAACGGGGCACGATCTATCAAATGTGTTATTGATTACTTTGGCCTGAATCACTAACAAACAATCAGAGAACGCAGATTTGATTATTTATCAGGCATCTTTTGGAAATAAAATATCTATTTTCTTTTGGCACACAGAAACGCTGTGTTGTTAATTCAGACTTTTATAACTATTCCTGTTTGTTTTTACCTGTTTTTTGTGCCGCATTCGAGGCGTTTGCGTTAATCTGGATGTTGCTGGAGTCCAAACAGACCAAAGATGCTGGTGCTGATGGAGAGGGCACATGCTGGGTAACATCACCTGTAGAGAAGTACAGGAATCATTCGGTTAATGAATACGAGATTTAGAGGGAGAACGCATGCTCAGGTGAGTACTAGTATAGTATTTTGGGTTTGTGTATGTACTCTCACCAGTTGTGTATTCAGGCAGCAGCGGTACGGGGAAATCCGTTTTTCTTTGCTCATCTAAACGGTGCCTTCTCTCCAGCTCATCCTGCTGGGCGGCTTTGGTCCCTGCCTCTAGCTGATGCTCTCTCAGTAACTTCCTACACACAGAGAAAATACTATCAGCTCAAACGTAGATGTTCATTTCTATAACACATTCACCGAAAACACATGGTCTCATGAATCATTTATTTCAGTGAAGCCCACGTACAACAACCCCACAGAGAATCATCAACCAATTAGCATTGACAGGGTATGTTATTAAAGTTTGTTCCATGCTTCTTTATGAATATGCTCTTATTTTATTTCTCCTTCCAAATGAAACCTAAACCCACATGTGGTATCTGACACATAAAAAAGTACACATTCATTATTTTAAATTACATATCAGCTATTTATTTTCCCATATGGTTCAATATCCTAAAAAAATCACATTCTGTTTGCACATCCAGGGATGTTGCAGCAGCTCTTCTCTGCTTTTATAGCAGCTCTCTCTGTTTTCATTGATTAAGTATTGCTACAGAATGTTACAAAACATATTTAACACGCCTCTAAAACACTTTTGAAATGGTCTGTGTTGATTCTAGTTTACAAAAAGAGATTTTGGTTTCATGATCACCACTAAACAGCACAACTCTGCCACCTAGCTGCTGAAGTAAATCCATGCATTCTCCTTAAAATGTGAACTCTGGTTAGAGTTTCTCAACTCAAAGCGTAAAAGTGTTAAATAGTCATGGTTTTAATCATGATTGTTCCATAATCAAGCTGCTTTAATCACAGCAACAAAGCCCAAAGGAAGCTCCGCAGACTGAAGAGCAACGCCTAAAGTCAAATAAAGCTAAAAAAGCGATGGAATTAAACACATGTTTGATATTATTCTAATGATGAGGACTATAAAGAGAGCTGCGTTCTTGAGGTTGAGCTTTATGTTTTCCTGGCAGCCAGGAGGTCTTAAGCTTCAGACTCAGCACATGTTAAATCACTGACAGGTTTTATTGGTAGCTGGCCTGCATTGGAGCTCTTCACAAAAAAAAAATCTCAGACTAACATTAGAGACGAAGATGGAGGAAAAATACTGAGACGATTAACATAGCTGAGCGTTATTAGTACAGTAAATGTTAGAATGTGCTGCCCTGGAGCAGAAACGTCTCTGAACTCAAGGTTGACCGGTTTCTGATGTCGAGCCGTGAGTTGAAACCCGATTTCAAAACGTTTATTTCAAATGCAGCCTTGCCTTTTTACTGCAGAGCACAAAAAACAATGAATTCATCTGAAAAGCGATGATTCTGTAATCTTATATTCACGTTTAGCTGCTGTGTTCAACACTCTGGCAGCATCAACTTATACAGGTGAAATTTGAAAAATTAGAACTTGGTGCAAAAGTTCATTTATTTCATTAATTCAACATAAAAGTTTTAAATTCTACTTTTTAATATTCCTGCAGAGCTGAGATCATGGTGTTGGCGCGTTGTGTTCAGTACCTGATGTTTCGTCTCATGTGTGCGGGCTTGGAGCTCCTTTTCTTGCTTCCCGCCATGGCGGAGGAAGGGGCGGGGCTTTGGCTCGCCGTTCTGGAGAGGGGTCTGGACGCAGGCTGCGAGGAAGAGGGGTGGGCTGGCGTCTCCACCGAGGGTGAGGTAGATTGGGGCGGGGTGCACTGCCACATAGCTGGGCTGCCTCCTTGAGCCTCATTTTCTGAGCTGAAGGGGGCGCTGTGGGACTGGTCTGTGGGAGGAGGACCATAACAGTTAAAGTCATAACTTCCATGAGTGCATGAATTTATTTACTAAATGCAACAATGATACTTTTATAAATGCATGACATGTTTTACTACACTAAAACATAAGGGTCATTAGGTCAAATAAAAGAACCTTCATGTAAATAACTACAAACCCTAAATGGTCAAAATGATTAAGCTTTGATTTTTACACCTTAGTTGAAATCTTTAGAGAAAATCAAAATATAAATCAGAATGAGCAGAAAAATATACACGAGACAAAACAAGCCAAAACAGCACCAATACTTCATGGTGCTCACTCTGAGTATTTACTCAATTATTTTAGAATATCTTTACAAAGGTAAATATTTCAGTTTGTTAAAATACTAAAACAACCAGGTTTTTTGTCCAGAGTTCAGGTGACTTATTAAAATGAGTATTCAATTTCCCTCTGAGTCCAAACATCCTTCAGTAAGACATCAGGAGACCTGTCTCAGAAAAACGAATCTGATCTTTTTGTCTAATCAGTGAGTTTTCATTTGTGCCTGTTTTCATCTCCCTCTCCCACCTCTGAGTCGTTCTACCAGAAACACACTGAACCAGATCTGAGGCTTATGTAAGAGCTGCATCATGAATGTGGACAGCTTATGAAACATAAGACAGGACACACACACGCACGCACACACACACGCACACACTCAGACACACACACACAAACACACACACACACACGCACACGCACGCACGCACGCACACACTCAGACACACACACACAAACACACACACACACACACACACACTAAGACACACACACGCACGCACGCACACACACACACACGCACACACACACCACAGGACAAGTGATTTAAAAAAATATGAATCAATACAAACAAAACAGATACACACATCTTTGTCCATCTATCCCAGTGGGGACATGCCAAAAATCAGGTTTGTGTCATAAATTTACTTTATTTTGGAAATAAAATCACATCGTTTACACCACACACACACGCACACACACACACACACACACACACACACACACACACACACACACACACACACACACTATCAATTTCAACACAAACACTAAAATTGAGTACAAGACGTGCTCCCTGCATGACACCTGGTTTTGAATGTGCATATGCTCACATGAGTGCACACAAACATCCTTGACATAGTGAAGAATGGAGGCAGGTGATGATCTCAGTGTGAAATGAAAAACAACTTACATAAAATGCTCCTACAGACCTTCTGGGTGGCAAACGTCTTAATCGGGAAGCTAATGACACCAGCTCATATAGTTACCATGTGCTGGTGAGGCATGGTGGCAGTATGCATCTCAGATATGAACAGTTCAAAGAATTTATTTCCAGCAAATGTCATGTTAGTTGTTGGTGGTGAAGGGAAACACAATATTCTAAACAATGATGCTTGGCTCTTTAGATTTTATAAAGTATTCTTGCATTTTTTTCACTTTCTGAAGGATTCAGGATGCATGGGATGACTCCATCACTAGTTTGAGAGTAATTATGCTAAATGATTGGAGGGAAAGAGCCTGCAACTCATAGAAAGTAAAAGAAAAAAAAACTTGCAAATGCTTGAAAACATTTTAGAAACTCTCTTGCAAAAGCATTTCAAGATTTATTGCTAAAGGTTGCATCCAAGTAAGATACAGACTTTAAATGAGACATATTATGACTTTTTTCTTAAGTTATAATAGTCCTATGTTCGATAAAAACCATGTTTATGAAGTCCTTTCCACTAAATCCCTCTCACATAAAGCGATATCAGGTGTTCTATTGTTGACATTTTCAGTTCCTTCCAGAATGAGTCGTTTCAGGGCTCTGTCACTTTAAGAAAACAAGCTGGAGCTGACCACGCACACTCAGCCCCCGATTGGCTACTATAAGTTGAGAAGCTCCAATATCGTGGAGGGGCTCGTAGTAGAGCCGCTGCTGCTGCAACAGCAGCTCTCTCTTGCACACAAGAGATGGTTCTATTCTAATTTCCCCGTCTGTGACATCACAAATGGAGATTTTGTGAAATGGCTTGTTTATAGGCACGTAATTCCTAAAACTGACAGAAAACAACTGGACAGGATTATTTTTCCACATTTGGAGTTTTCATAGAGGCAGTAGAGACCCACACAGCAGCACAAAAGGATGCAAAGGTGGGTTTTACATAAATATGTCCCCTTTAAATTCACAATAAAGCTATAGAGATAATGTTGACAGAAATAGATACATTTCTCCATAATTTTTTCAACACACTGCAAAAACCAGGAGAGACCAGACAGTTTTTTTTGCTTTGAGTCACAGATTTGACTCACTTGATTACCCTGTGTACCCCATTTTCTATTTTTTTCAACCCTACCTTACACAACAGTTACATAACAGTTCCTGAAATGCACAGAGTCTCAACATCCTCATAAAACATGCACTCAACAAGAGACAGCAAAGTGGCAGGAGCCGCAACGGACAGAGGAAAGGGGAGGGAGAGATGAAAGCAACGCCATCATAGCAAAAGAAAGAGAGATGCACTTCAGAGTGAGAGGGGTGGACGACACACAAACACAAAACCACACATTAAAAAAAACAGAGTGGCTGCACAGAAAAACAAGCACTCAAATCCACACTGATGCTAATTCTGGGAAGCAGGGCCGATTGCTGTTCTTGGGCAGAGCCTCTTCATCTCATCTAGAACCTTGAATTATATCAGCGGAAGTTATTAAAGTGGTTTTTATGCATCTAAACAACATCTGCTCGGAAGAGAAGGTGAAACTCAGGCAAATCAATTGTTTCTCTTTAAATTAAAAGTGAAACTACAGCAAGAAAACAGTGAAAAACAAGTTGCATAACCTTCTTGACACATTTCCACGTAGCAATTTATCTTTTAAAACGTCCATGCATGCAGCCTGTGAGTGTGTGCTTCATAGTGCAGACTGGAAGCTTTCAAGGTGATAGACCTCACACAGGCACAATAGAGGAAGACGTACAGATTCTCACAGCCTTGCAAAGGAAAAATCTCACCACATCATGACCTGAAAGGTTATGCAATCCACCGACAAACGTACAAAATAACTTATATAACAACTGAATTGTTCAAGGCTCCCTATGGAGAAGCCAGACAACTGAAAATCTATCATGAATCAGGCTCAGTGTTACACACAGAGTGGGCAAAGAGACAAAGTGGATAGAAAGTGGTCCAAAACAAAAAACTGCTATCATGAAGCCAAAAACACATGTTACAAAACAGGAACACAATCACATCCCAATTAGTCAGCTTGTTGCTTATTAACCTTTGGTTAATCAGCTCCTTCTGCCAAACTGCAAACACTTTCTACTCCCATCTGTTGAGGCTGCAGCCCCCACTGAAGCAAAAATCAAAACGCACACAATAAATACAGGATATTATTTTATTTTTATAAAAAATAAGACCTGACGGCATCAGTCACACCATATCACTTCTTTTCTCTCAAATCAACTCTGTGCACAAATATTAGTCTTTATAAGAACCGAAAACCAATTTCAGAGTTCAGAACAACTTGTGTCTTTAGACCAAATGTGGGTTTGCGTTCCGATCTAAATCCAGTGACCCAGACCTGCCCACCTCATTAGGCGCAGCCTTCAAGGGGAATCTGAGTTGAAGGACAGTTGCTAAGAGACCAGATCAAAGAGACCAGATCAAACTAATATTGTGCTGGAAGCAACATGCAAACCTGAGGAGGAGGATGAAACAAAAAACCCTGCCACAATCTAGGCAAAACAAGTTCAATGAAATTCTGATAGCTTGACAAGAATGTACCAAAAGCAAGAAAAGAAATGCCAGAGTAAACAGAACCTGCACCGATTTTTCTAAACCATTAGTTTGACGCTCCCTGTGGCTGAAAGAGTTGGTGCTACTCACACAAAAAGCATCTGCAATCAAACAGCAGATGACTTCCAGTTGGAGTGACAGCAGGGAAACATCTCATGCAGGTCACCATTTGTATGGAATAACATTTGTGCTAAAAGGATCAACTAAAAAAATACACCTACACAAAATATACCCAAACAAAGCAAGCAAGATGAATATTTCATTAGCAAAAGTATGAATTTCAAAAGCAAAAAAAAAAAAAATCACTTTTTTTTACCTATTTGTAAGTAAATATTTATATTTCAAAACCCAGAGCAGAAGCAAAATCGAGATGCACTAAAAAAGCAGAGTTGTGGGCAGAACCCAGACATGCCCTTCAGAACAGCCTAAATAGCCAGAGTAATTCAGAATTAAGTGAGAACCAAAAAGTGTGCAAAAGAAAATAAAATATGAATAGTTAAATATTAGAAATCAATCAAAATAAAAAAATATAAATATAAATATATTTACTTCTGAGTTAGTTCATTTCTTATTTTAATTTTGAAATTCACGTTTTTGCTCCTGAAATGTTCCTTTTGGTTCCCTATATTCTGGTATATTTTTTGTGGGACTGTATTTTTAGGGTTTATCCTTTTGGCTCAAATCTTATCTCATACCATATGAACATTTATGTCTATACATGACCAACATCTCTGCAGCCATCTGGCTTGTGTGTGTCACATAACTGCTACTTCTGCAGGTTTGTCACCAAACACCAAAACATTTGATTATCTTAAAATAAAGAGAAGATCCTGTCTTTAAGCTGGATCTCTAAAACACCTTAAACTTCCAGAGTCATCCATTACTCGCATCACTAACAAGTCATGAAATCAGAGAGATGGTCTGAGAAGTTGACCTACATTCAGAGTTTGGTTTTGTCTTTAAAGCTGTGAGGAGACAAAATAACAAGCACTCACCTGCTGTTTCATCACTTTTAGTAGTTTCTGTCTAAACTGTTTCCCTTTTTTATCCTGTAACCTGACATAAAAATCTGAGATTACAAAAAACAATAATGAGTGAATCGGTGTGTGTGTTATCCCCATCGTCTGCTGCCTACATCCGTAAACAACAGATGAGAGCCGATACACACTGGAGAATCCTCACGTCACACAAAGAACTAAATGTCCGCTTATTCGACACAGATGTGGGATTCCTGGAAGCTAAATAAATATAAATGTTCTAACTCCTGACTTAAATTCCAGCAAAGCTAAACCCATTTGTGTGTACCTCCTCTAATGGGAACATTATTACTCTCTCATAGTTATTTAACATCTTTGGGGTGAAAAAAAACCCTGAATGGTGGTGTGACGTCAAGAGTTATGAAACGCCAGTGAGAGGGCAGCTTGTGAGAGAACACCGTATTCTGGAGCACAACACAAAAATAACAAATTTTAACTCATTCGTTTAATGATTTGACATGGTTTTAATATTTCATACTGAAAAGAATCTGCATATTTTAGTTTGTTTAATCAGCTCAACTTTCTTTTCCATCTGGACATACTTTTATTTCTACCTCCCACCTTTTTTATTCTATCTGACACCTCCTCGTCTCCTTTTTTTCTCATCCAGGTAAGACTTGAGGCCTAACGGAATAAAAAATAGTATTTTTCTCTATTTAATGACCTATTTTCTACAATTACCAGCATTTTATTCAGATATCCAACAGTCTGCTGTGATGTAATGTCATTTATGTTATTCATTTAAAAGCTTAGAGAAGAAACTCAGGCCAGAACATCATGATGAGAAACGATTGAGGTATGGTTGCTTTGGTCAAAATCTTTCATGGTATTAGCACTCCATTTAAAACCGTAGCTCAACATCTCTAAAATGGACCAGATTGTGATCATTTTGGGTCTTTCTATGGACCGTGGTGGCCATCTTTAATGAGGATGATGCCAAAAATAACCTAGATGTACATTCAGTAATTACTTTTATTGTTTCATTCAAATCTGTACAGAGATTCATGAGTTATTAGACATAATATATAGGCAACATAAATTATCTGATGATTAAAAAGATACATGACTACAGATGTAAGCCAACAGGAAAGTTGATCTTACTGGACATCAACCAGCAGCTCACAGCTGAAACTGTGAACTTGTTGAAAGGAGGTCAAAGAAGGAGGTCAAGGAGAGTTGAGATGCTGCAAGCCCCCCACCCAGCAAGACAACCTGCTGCATTATGGGTCTGAGTAGCTTCATCACATTTACACATGAAAGGTCTCGGTGTCACTCAGGAAGAGCGTTCAACTCCCGAAAGACAAGCCGCCGCTGCTGAGGCTGGTCGGACAAGAAGGGACGCTTATGTAACTGCTGCCTCTGGCTGTTACACAACCGGCGTGTTCACACAAACCTCAGGTTCTGTATGTGCACACACACACACACACACACACACACACACACACACACACACACACACACACACACACACACACACACACACACACTTCTACATAAAGTTACGAGCTGCTCTCGTACGAGCACACTCTCCCAGTGTTGGGATTTTTTCTCCACCACGCTCCGGCTGTTTGGAAAGCTGTTCTCATAGTTTAACGACTGTTCAAACTCTCTGAGTTTTAGCACCAGGATAAATGTCAGGCTGTCTCGATGATTCGGAGGCGACTGGGAGGATAAACAAAAAACCAAAACAAAAGATAAACAGGTCAATGTTTCAAATGGCTTCAGACAGAAACAGACTGAAAGTTTGAACAATTAGAAAACTTTTATGATCCAGAATTTATAGGCAAGGATGAAGTAATTTTTTTACTACTTAATAAGTCCAAAAGATCCCGGACGAGCCCCCATTAATGTTACGACCCAGCTCATGGGACGGCAACATAAAATGGAGACTGAACACATTTTGGGAATTTAGAGACTGTTTTTATTTTATTAAAATACTCCAAACTCCCAACCTGTGTTCAGCTTCCAATGTATGCTGTGGTCCCATGAGCCTGGTTGTAGTATAAATGGGGGCTCATCCGGGATCTTTTGGACACAACATTATTTAATAATAAACACAATCCTTAGTAAATGTACTGCTAATTAAAATTAAATATTTATTTTTCAAATATCTGTTACATAGAAGATGTGAACAGAAAAATCTTTTAAAGGTTGTGCACAAAAATGTATTAAAATACTTTATAATGTATTCAGAAATACATAGGAACAGGTCAAAAGTGTCTTGTTGCGATACATTTTACCTGATAACTAAAATTAATTTGTAGCTGGAGTCTAATTAGATGAGTCATCTTATCTTTTTGTTTCTAAGTTTAAAAAAAAGCTTTTTTAAGGTGGGTAAAGATGGACAAATAACACACACATGCAGGAAACACACAAACACACACACACACACACACACACTCTCTCTCTCTCTCTCTCTTACATAACAGGCTGCCCTGAATTGGTTATTAGGGCCGCTTTATTAGAGCGAGGCAGGTGAGTTATGAAACCCTCCTGCTAGCAACATGTATGTGTGTGTGTGTGTGTTGGCGTGCGTCATAGAAAGGATGGTGAGGCGAGATGAGGACGACAGAGAGAACAGAGGAAGATGAGACGACAATGAGATAAGAGAAAGCAGCAAAAGGGTGAGGCGAGGTGGAACAGGCTGTTTGTAGGCCAGTGTGTCACTGCCGCGGAGGAGGAGGAAGAGGAGGGTGATCGGAGGAGAGAGAAAGAGGCACACACACACACACACTGAGGTCTAACATCATCAGCATACCAGCCAAGCTATAGTCTGTTACATAATGTCCTTTGGCAGACGGAGCGCACCTTCATCCCGTTAAAATTTCTGAGAAATCTCACACACTCTCTCACACACACACACGCACACGCACGCACGCACACACGCACGCACGCACACACACACACACACACGCACACGCACACACACACGCATCAGCAGAGTGTGTCACATTAGATCTCAATATCTGGTTATTTAGAAGTCTTCGTGAACATTGTGGTAATGATCCCATTCACGTCTTCAAACTTCAGAAATGACATAAATGTTTAGTTAAAGGTTTTCGGCATCATCTTAAAGAGTGACCAAATGGTCCGATCCGGGCTAGAGTCAAGCCTTAGATGACTCAGCAGCTTTTACAAAACTGCAGCGTCATCTGTGACAAACAGGTGATTATTTAAGGATTTTGAAAGCCATGGATGTCACACTTAATAACAGCTTTGATACAAGCAGAGGTTCAGGATACCAGCAAACACGTTAGTCACTAAAAGGCTGATGTAGTGACTCAGTTTGTTACCATGAGTAAGACCAAGCTAACACGGTGCCAATGAATCCCTGAGAAGAATTATTCACATAAACAACCTCAGTGCTGCACCAGGATCTGGTGTTCACATCACAGTGAGGCTACAAGGTCACAGCTCTATAAATAAATCTAATCTAAAAAATGTCTCACGTACACAAATGCTAATTTTTAATGTTTCACACCACCATGAATGCTGTAGTTAGTTAAAGCTAGCTATCTGTAACAATTACGCTTGTAATGTCATAGGAGCGTTTTCTCCGCGAGCTCAGCAGCTTCCCACCAGGAATGTTCCAGACGTGAATCAGCAGCTGGTCCCACACAGTCACAAAATCACTGGAGAACTGCAAGATCACGTGTGATTTCGGCAGTTCACGCGATAACAAGCAAGGAGAAAGATGGCAGCGTGTATCCAAAAGGTCTGTGGCTTTTTTCCAGTTCTTTTTCCCTCCACCACGGCTGTATCACAGGTAAAGACTTTTATTTTGAAAGTTGCCAGATATTTTTCAGTGCCCCTGTGTTTGACTTCCTGTCTGGCCCAATATGAACTGCTGAGCTTGACGCGTTCTGGAAGCGTAGCGTGTAAAGGATAGAACCAAAGTGTAAATTTAGTAGAGCGATGCGATTCTACGCTTCTGGGACACTTCTGGGACGCTTCTGGGACACTTCTGGGACGCTTCTGGGACGCTTCTGAGACGCTTCTGGGACGCTTCTGGGACGCTTCTGGGACACTTCTGGGACGCTTCGCGACCGGTGATGAAACACACCCGTTTTAGCTACATATTATGTTTCGCGGATGTTACGCGCCGCTTACGCATCTGATGGAAAGCTGGGATGACCCAACTCAGACTAGCCATTAGCTCGTCAATCTGGTAAGAAATGATCTCTCTTTCTCCAAACTGAGGCCATTCAGAGCTGTTTATAACTCTGTCACAGAAATGAACTACAAAAGGTTTGAACTATCCCATTTTTATGTAACGGCAGCAACCTAAATGTCTGTTTTAGACACATTTTAGACAAAAGTAAGCAAATATCACTCCTAATAAACTCATTTTAAGTTTAAAATATGTTTAAAAATCTAATTGATGCCTTTTACAAATCTGAGGACACTAACCTGACACACAAAATCTCAGATTAACGTTAATTAGCTGCATATTCTGTATTCGACTAACGAGTTGAGCTGGCTTTTTAGCACTTCTTCATTAATTTTTGTATTTTACACTGTGTAAAGTCTGGGATTAAACCTGAACTTTGTATTTCTGCTCATATATATTCTCAAAATGAATTTTAAAGAATTTCTCCTCAGAGTAAAAACGCAGCTGATTCACATACGAATGGATCGTTTTACAGGAATATTATCGAGCTTTAAATGAGAAACGTGCTGCTTTAATTGACACTGACTTTGCACTAATGGTGTTTGATCAGAAGACGGCGTGTAGGAATAAACAGCAGTGGTGCAGTTTAACGAGGGAAAGGAAACAGCCTCTTCAGTGATGAAAGCAGGGATGTGAGGGTTCTGTCCAGATGTTTGAAAAGCAGAAACAAACAGAAAATACAAATGAGCCCAAGAACAAACTTCTTGCTTAATCTAGCCCCAGATTAAACAATAAACTGAATAATTTCTGCATCGTATGCAGAAACAATCCCATTTACAGCTGAACAGATGTGTTATTAGCTTCTTTCAGATGCTTGGACCTTAAATATTTATTAAGCAGTTCATCACTGTCTGCACCTAAAGCCTTGGAAGCAGAACAGTGCGTTCTCCGGCTCTTATCACGACTTGACGCGGGACATTTTAGTGATAACAACTCCTCTAAATTCTTACGTATCAACATTTTCAGCCCAGAGTAAAAACTGAGCCTTGAACCATCAGAACTCATTCTTTATGTGTTGAAATCATGAAAATACGAGCTGAAATATCCTTTAGTTTCATATTCTGGAATATCTGATGAGCATAAATGTCTTAAAATGTGGAGAAAATGATTGTAACTGAATCTTCTCCTGAAGTAAAACACTAAATGTGCTCCAGCGCGCCTCCGTCTGTTCTCCATGCCTCACGCCTTTACCCTCCTAACCCACTGCTCTGCTGAACCGTATGTTTTCCTGCTTCCACATGCTCACATCTCAAGCGTGGCTTAATCCTGCCCCGCACCCACCAATCAGAAACCGGCACCGGTTTAGGTAATATCACGGGCAGCCAATGGGAAGGCAGGACCGAGCCGACGCCAGAGGAACAGACATGTAGACAACCGGCAAAAATATATTTATATAAATATGAGAGAGGAGAGGAAAAGTGAAGGATCTGAAAGAGGGATGAAGCGATGAGAGAAAGCAGGTTTAACGGAGGTGAGAGCAGGAAGAGGGTGTGAATGTTGGAGTAGGTGTGCATCAACTGTTACACAACATTGTTAAGTAACTTAGTAAGCATCACCTAAACCTTAAAGCCTCTTCTTCACCTTTCCAAACTGCTCGTGCTCATCTTAACTATTCAAAGCTCCCTTTACTCTCTTTTTCCATCCTGCAAACAAAATGCTGCATTGAAGAACCACTGCAGCAGAGCACCGATCATATCAGCGCAAACCTCAAACCCAACTTCTTCACACTTCTGTTACCAAGTGGGTCGATCACTAACTACTAAAGGAGAGAGCTGATTTCTGCTCCAACTCTGCTAAAAAACAATGTAAACTGAGTTATTTACATACCTGTAAACGACTCGGATTCGTCCAGAAGCAGCATGGTTATTTAGAAAAGACGAGCGACGGTCTCTTCTGCCTGTCTCACTGTAAAAACTGTCTCCTGCTTCAGGGTGAAGGTAAAAAAACCTTTAAAATAAAAAAAGGAGGTTAATCTCTCCTCCTCTCTGCTTGATTTTAAACTCAGCTGGTTTTAATCAGCTGACCGGTGAAAAATCAACTGTTCTGTGTGCTCCCCTCCACTCAATAACATCACCAATGTGAGGCAGGAGGGTTGGCTATGGAAGCTTACATAACCCTTCATGCTGGATCCGGGGCCAGCTGAGGGGGTTCTCCTACAGCAGGGTTTGCTGAAAGAGGAGCGATGACACGCCCCCGTAAACACAGAGCATGTACGGAAGTAGGCACCTACACGCCGTCGGTGGATCTGTTGGTCAGCAAAAACATTTAGCTTCTCTGGTCAAACGATCTGCAGACACTGATCCAGGCACACTTGAAGCGTTGATGCGTCACACATGAACAGATAAAAGCCTCAACACTCCTCGCGGCTCGGGGGAAACAGGATGTTGTACGAAATGTGACGTTTTACACTTGTTCAGTCGTTTTCTCTCTTTGATTTCCATAAAGCTGCCTCATGTGCTGGGCTCAGACATGAAACACACAGTGTGTGGCAAAAGGAAGATCTGGGTCAAAGTCTCCAGAAACTGAACTGAAATTCAAACTCCAGTGTTTCTTACTAATTTAAAAGTAGACAAAGTTACTACATGTCATCAGTAATACTAAACGGTGGCTGGAAAATGACAGAAATGGTTTAAGAAGCTTCAAATCTAAACGCTGAAAGTTGTAGATGTCCAAAAGGAATCCAGAAAACTTAAATGTTAAAAGTCTCAAACCAAAAACTAAAAGTAATGCTTCATAAATGAAAGGGAATCAAAAAAATCCCAACTCTGACTTCCTAAATAAACTCATTAGTGCATCTTAAATATAAAACTCTGTTATTAGATTATTTTGCTTTAACATTTATTCAACAGCATCAAATAATGACCAAAAATCCAAACAGGTTCACAGCGATGTCTGTTTAAAAGCCAGAAAAAGGATTTTCCCCAGAGATCACAGGTCTTACATAAATGTTGAGACGAGGATTTAATTTGGAGAAGATCAAGGACAACTTCTGCTACTATTTCATAATATGCATTATGAAACCTCCTGAGCTCTGGCAAAAGATGTGGCACCACACCACTATGTAGGTCAGGAAGATAAAAATACTCATATCTGAACCGAAACAGATCAGAGCAGACGAAGGAGGTCCCAGCTACTCACCCATGTCATGTGGCTGAACGTCTCTTTACCTCCTAAAGATCCATGAATCCTGTTGGAAGTTTCACTTTTTAAAAACTTCCTCCAGCTGGTGTGTGTTTCATCTTCACACAGCTAGCACGTGTCCCCTCTTCTCTTACTGAAATGAGTTTGTCAGAGTGTGTGTGTGTGTGTTGTGAGAGAGAGAGAGTGTGTATGTCTCCAAAAATCTAGACTTGTCTTTCACCGGCACTTCAGTCAGGACAGAGTGCCAGAGGGACAATTACAAAACAATGAGTCGCTGAAAGAGGCCTCAGTCAGTCGGGTGTCGGAGCCCTCCCTCCACGACCAGATCTGCTGCTTTTTCCTGTAGGCCTCCTCCTTCTCCCCTCCCCCCTTGGCCAACTGACACAGGAGGCAGTGTGAAGTCACCAAGCCACGCCCACTCCAGAGAAGCTGCCTTAGGTAACAGGAGTAATGAGGTTCCCGTTAGGACAGGAGGAAAAAGGGTGAGGAGACTTTAGAGGAGGAAACCAGTGCAAAACAAGCATGTAGTTGGTTTACCGAGGCTATCGGTTGGATTATGTAGCTAAAAAAATGGAGGAAAGGATTTAAAGATTTAAAAATGGAAAGAAAATGATGAGAAGTAGTAGTTTGTGGTCTGAGCAAGTATTCGAATAAAGAGTTTTGGCTTCAGATGACAGTATAACACATCATAAAGGCAAATTGACACATCTTTACTATAAATGTTACATTTCAGCAGCACATAAATGTAGAAAAGATACTTCTATATATTTTTCTGACACAAAAACAACAATAAAGTCAAATAAAATACAGCTGTCCAAGAAGAGAAAAATCTGAATGAAATGAACATGTTAAGAAAAAGAGGAAAAGTCAGAAAATCATAGAAGATAAGACGTCTTACTAAAAATGTGAGAATTAAAAAAGAAAAAGTTCAATAAAACCTGAAAGCTATAAAAAATAAAAATGGAAACAAATCACATAAAAAATATCTAAACAATGGCAGAACCCCCGAGCCTTTAAAGCCTTGCTGATGGTATGGGATTAGCTCTCACATGACTCACTAACCTACATCGCCCCTGCCTGGGGGGAGGGGCAGTGGGAGAAACATGGGAGGTGGGGGAGGAGGTGACAGCAGGAACTCAGGTCTGCCTGGTAACGTAGAAGTTAACTCACACACACACACACACACACACACACACACGCACACACACACGCATACACACACGGTCACCTTTGCCACACTGCCACAGTTTTGATGTCAGGCCACGCCCCCCCTGTGAGAAGGGAGAGCTCACATTTCATTGTTTACATAACCCTGAATGACCAATGGAGAATGAACCCACAGGAGGACCGGGAAGTGACATCAGAGACACATTTTCTTGTGATTTGAGAAAAAAAATAAAGATTATAAAGTAAATTTACTCACAACGATGCAAAAACACAATTATAACAATAGTCACTGACAACTTTCTCCATTAGAACTTTAGATCTGTGGCTGGTAAGAGACGTAGAACGAGCTGAAGTGGGGTTGTGAGAAGTTCTGATAAGGATTTTCCATTTTCTGCACATGGAGACACGTATTCCTGAGAGTTTTACATGAAGGCAGCTAAACTTCTGCCTCTGGGAGTAACGGAGTTAAAGTATCCTGGTGTTTTGTTGACGTGATGCTGGGATTGTTTGACAGATGGAGGATTCATCTGTTTTTGTGAACAAGCAGCTTTATTCCTTCCAAGCTTTACTTTAAAGAGCAAGTCACCCCCTACCAGTCTTACTCCACTCACACTTCCTGTTTGAAAAACGCACCAAAAGGAGGCATTAAAGCTACAACTGCAAATCTGCAAAACAAGCTAGTTTAAAACTTTTTAGATTTGCTATTGCAGCTTTAACTGGCGGAGGGCAGCGTTGTGGCAGTGACTGACAGCCGGGGGCGTGGCTGAGACTCAGCTAATGTCACAAAGCACCACTTAGCCAATAGCAATGGCTGTTTCCAATTCAAATGCAATGCAGCCTTTTAACCTGTAAAGGGCGCTACACTGATGGTTTTAGGCACAATATTTATATTTTAAAAGTCTCTTAACTCCAATTCTGACAAAAATGCCCCTAAACTCTTATGATGACTCAGAGTTATCTTGATTTATTGAACTTTTTCACAAAACCAACTTCAAACGAAATCTTTACTCACTTTGTTAGCAGAAATCTTCCATAGAGGAACGTTAGTTTAAACTCTTTGATGATATGAAATCACAAAATAACAGTTTGTATTTTAGCCCAAACTGGTAGCTGAAGACCTGTCATGCAGTAAATAATGAGCAGGATGGTGCTCATCCATCATTTTAGATGCTGTGGATAGCTTGCAGGCTTGACTTCCTCTTCAATTGTCCATCTCCATGCTGTCATAGTCGAGCAGGAGGACTGGACAGTAATGGAGTAAAGAAGCAGCTGAAGACCAGAGAAATACTTCAGAAAGCCTGAAGCATCAGACAAGACCACTCGGTTACAATCTCCAATCACTGTTCAACTGACAGATTTAAGCTACATGATGTGAATGCTGCAGACATCGTAGTAAAGATTTACAACTGAACTGATCCAAGCTGGAAAACTGAGCTCTGCTCCCCTAAAAACTCTTCTCCAAGAGGGCCAGGCCCTCCCAATATTAAACTTATGTGCCACTGATGAACCAAAAGTGCAACAAGTCCACTTTCCCAAACAATTTCTCTGTGATTACAAGAACAGGTAAGAGTCTATAGAGTCTCCGTTTCTTAGGGATCAAAGTCAGATGATTACGGTTTGGACTTCTTTACACCTGATTGCTCTTAAAAAAGGGAATGGTTGTCATCAGAGGAAAAATACATGTGAGTGACACGAGAATCACAAAAAGATCCTAAATGAGACGGAAGAGAGAAATGACAGGTGGTTCGTTTTAATGATGTGTTATTATGAGCCAGTATGAGTCTGTTACCTGATTTCTACAACGCCCACACACACACACACACACACACACACACACACACACACACACACACACACACACACACACACACACACACACACACACACACACACACACACACACACACAACTAAATATTTGTTTCCTCTCAGATACACACAAAGTGATCTGGCAGTGTGGTGTGTCAGTATGCAGGACAGCTGGTGTTACTGTATCACCTCCTACACTTTCGCTCTGTTCAGCCCTAATCAGGTCACATACGTGCACACACACGCACGCACACACACACACACACACACACACACACACACACACACACACACACACACAATGTTATGAAATGTGTTGTGATTTAAATTTGTATTCCACTAACGACCCCAACAATGACAGAAACGAGACGCTAAAAGGATTCTGGTTAGGACATTTTCTCTGACATTAAATTTGACGTTAGTTTAATGGAGACATAGTTCTACGGTCGATACAAAACATTTTTATGAATTTCTTTGGATAAAATCCCTCTCACATAAAGCAACTGCTTCATTCATGACATTTTCAGTACCTTCCAGAATGAGCCGTTTCAGGGCTCTGTCACTTTAAGAAAACAAGCTGTTGCTGGCCACGCCCACTCATTTAGGGTGTTTTAAGCTGAGAAGCTCTATTAGGTGGGAGGGGCTCAGAGTAAAGCTGCTGCTCTTCCAGCCTGGAGAGGTTTAGAGGTGGTTCTATGCTAAATTTCCCATTTGTGATGTCACAAATGGGGACTTCTTGAATCGGCTCGTTTTAGGCACATGATTCCTAAAACCAAACATTGTCAAAGGTGTTTATAGAGGCAGTAGAGACCCACATGGCAACACAAAAGGATGCAAAAGGTGAGTTTTGCACAATATGTCCCCTTTAATTATTACACCATAAAACTCACGGTTCATTTTCTTCTGTCACCTTCACAGATTTACATGGAAGCTGTGAATTAATGATGTTTGTTTACACCTTTCTAGGAATTTTATTCATCATGTAATGTGTTGAAAAGACACTTTAGGTCACATGTATCTGCAACTTTAGAAGGTTAAAACAAATGACCCAGTTTGACAATAGTCACAGAAGTCCGATGGTTCTTTTCTGGAAAACAAGTTTTCATATATTCTCTAAACTGCCCCTAAACATCCAGCAGCATAAAAGTACTGTGTTGGCATAGCAGCACCCAGAAAACTGGGTTGTTTTTCTTTTTTAAATCATCAAAAATAGGCAGAAAGATTCACAATAGCTGTAATTACTAAGAAAGAACATAAGACCTTAGCTGCACAGAACAGACCCACTCAGGTTGACTCACACTCTATTTGTCAACTGTAAAGCAACACTAAAGAGTTTTTAAAACTTCACGCTATTGCTTTAAAACTGGTTTCAGTGATTCTTGAGGTAGAAAACTTCAGATTGGACGTAACTCTGTAGCCCTCTGCTCACCAGAAACTTCATGTTAACAGTTTTGTGGCACAGGTAGGCTCACTAGGGGGAGCTCTCTTCCTGCTTTACACCTGTTAGCTGTTTACTCTCACAGTAGCTAATATAAAGACTAGCAGTTAGCTTTTTCATTTCGCTGACCGTCAATAAAAAGCATAAAAACAAAAAGAAAAATTTTTTTTTTTTTTGTTTTGGCATCACAGTGGCGCCTGAAAGTAAAAGTAAGAGAGGTGACACAAAGAGCTAAAACCAGTGTGAACATCGTTTGAGGGAGTAAAACGAGGCTATGACATCACAGACTGATGGTGACCTGGCTTTGTTGCTACTGGCCTTATAAGTAATAATATTTTTTATCCAACAGTGTGGATCTTTTTTTACTTTGTGGTTTATTTAGTATCAGTTGGATCGTGTTAGTGTTAGCTCGTTGCTAGCACTAGCTACAGCAGGCTGCGGCAGGGTTGTTTACGACAGCTGTAATTCTGCTTTTTTCAGAGAAAGTTCTGATGTTTTTGACGCTCTTAAATGTTCACTAATCTTTAACTTTGATTACTTGATCATTGCATGATTATTGATAATAATGCATCTAAGGTTTAAAAGAGGAATAACACAAATTTAAAGATTGACATAACCTCAATATATGTCTAATAAATCTCAGGACCACAGCTGTATGTGATGATTTTTAGTTCTTTTGTTCCACCACCACGTTCCTGTTTGGATTTCAAGCTTTAATGACTTCCGTTCTTTCTTTCTGCATCTTTGAAATAAAAACACTTGAATTTCTTGCATAAGGAGATTTGTCCAGTTTCTGACAAAAACCGGCAAGGTGCTGCTTCTCGCTCTGATTAAACCAGCAGGTGTCAGCAACATTTGTGGGAGGAAACATGTTTAGTTGTTTTTCATCAGAGTGAATGTGCTCTGCTCCATGACGCCTACACACAGGCAGGGGAGCAACAGGCTAATTAACAGACTATTACTGTCCTGCTCTCTGGAGTCGGTGTGTGCTCGAGCGCGTGCACGGTGAATGATGTGACTAAACCTCACACGGACTCATCAGAGCTGCATGGAGCCTAAATAAGGCAGTGCACATTTTTTCATGCGTCACTCAAAGGCTCACACATGCAGGCGGATGAGAAGCATCAGAACAACTAACTGCAGAGAAAATGTATTATGATGTCCAAAATTCTGAGTGTCTATTTGTTGATGACCATCAGATGTTCAGTGCTACTCTATCACATATTCTCAGGGCTTTGAGTCAACATCATGATGACAAAAAAGGCACCGAAGTGATGCACAGTACCAACATCTCATTGCTAAGGCATTCAAGTTAAATAGTTCTATGGTCGATATAAAACATGTTCATGAAGTTCTTTACACTAAACCCCTCTCACATAAAACAGTTTCAGCAGTTTTATGCTTTTTGTTCTCAATGAGATTTTCGTTTCAGGGCTCTGTCACTTTAGGAAAACAAGCCACGCCCACCAAGTCCCTATTCAGGCTGCTATTAGCTGAGAATATCGAGGAGGGGCTCAAAGTAGAGCGACTGTTCCTCCTGCGGCAGCTCTACTCTTGCAAATGAGAGGTGGTTCTATGCTAATTTTCCTATTTGTGACATCACAAACGGGACATTTTTGAAACAGCTTGTTTTAGGCACATATTTCTTGAAACCAAACACCGGCAGAAAACAGATGGACGGGTTTTTATCATGTTTGGAGTGTTTACAGAGGCAATAGAGACCAACATAGCAGCACGAAAGGATGCAAAAGGTGAGTTTAGAATAATACGTCCCTTTTAAGGTCCATCACGTCTCCTTCTACATTTTGGCCAATTATCTCATATTTTACAAGTATACTATTTCTTTTACCTATGAAAATAGGTGAAAAATGGTCAAAGTTTAGAGAAAAAGTTTGTTTGAAGAATTGTTGCATAAAATCTTTTTTTTTTTAATTATTAGAAACTTTGGATTCTTGGAATGAAATTTTGGGCAAATGAGGGGTAGCTCTGAACTTCTCAACGCGTTTTTAGTTTTTTACACAAAATGATTTTCAAAGCAATCAAAACCTTTTCAAATTAAACCAAAAAGTTATAATGATGGAATTAGTCTCTAACCCTAACACTCAAAAATCAGAATCAAATTTAAAATATACAAAAAAAATGCCTAAAAGTGCCTTTATGAAAATAACAGAGAAAAACAAATTATTAATATAAATATTAGAGTTGGTAAATAAATGAATAAATGCATGAGAACACTATTAATACAGTGGGCGGAAGAAGGGAGAGCCATCAAGGTGAGTAGGAACAAAAAAGCTAAAGGGGGGAAAACAGGGGGGATGTTAAAACCTGGAGGAGGAAAAAGTACCATGAGGGGGTTGGCATCCTGGTGACAGTCGCTATGGCAACTGTTGGACATACGTTGGAGACTGCAGGGGGGTGATGACGTCACGGAAGCGAAACTGACATGCAAAGTGAAGAAGATCAGCGTTTGCTCCAGATTGTTCACCCCTCCTCTGTCCTACCAGGACAAACAACTCAGAGAGGAAACGCCATGAGGAGCCTCGGCGCTAAGACGGTCTTCTCCAGACCTGATATCTGACATATTCTACTTGTTTCTATTGGGTAGGGTGTGTTGCTACTAATGAGGCCCGTCACAATCAGTGTTTAATTATTTAATCACTTTGATGACCCACGGGAGGATTTAATTGAACTAATTGCATCAGCTGTGAAGGTGCAAAAAAACATTTAATTGTTTTAAGTCCACTTCTGTTTAAACAATATTGTAAAATCCTACAAATCATCACAAAACAAAGGTGCAAAAAATGCAAATAAATAAATAAATGCACAAATTAAAACTTTGGTATAAGTTTTCTAAGCCAGTGAATTGCCAGATCTTAATTTTAATATGTGCATTAATGCCAATTTTAAACTAAAAAAGCATTGTTTTCATCATTTTAAATTCATTATCACAATACTACTGCAAATGTTGTCCTAAAAGTGCAAGTTTCTTAAGCAAATCTTATTTTTTTTGCTGATTCTCCTGATCATAAGGCTCCACCTGCAGTGTCACGATTTTCCCACCTACTAAGATAATCTCACAGACCCAAAATGAGTTTTATAGCTCAGACGTTTCTGCTGCTGCAGCACTGGGTCAGTTATACAAAGCTGTTGTGCAACTGCTGGTAAAAATATTTTATAGGTCTGAAAAGTGAACAGGAAGGCTCAAAGACCAGAGCAGCTTTTAGCCATGATTAACAATCCATCATCATCATCATCATCATCATCATGTCCTTTTTTCTCATAAACTCAAATAATTTTAGGGTCAATGAAATTGCACGGCCACCATTACAGCGTGATGACATCTAACAGAGTGCTTCTGTAATTAGGACTCTCTCTCTCTCTCTCTCTCTCTCTCTCTCTCTCTCTCTCTCTCTCTCTCTCTCTCTCTCTCTCTCTCTCTCTCTCAGAGAGCAGTGTGAGGAGGAGGAGGTGTGTTGGGAGAACTTCACAGGTTCACAGGTCCTTGCTGCCTGGGTGAAAATATGACAAGCAATCTGTAACATTAAGAGTTATCTAATAGTGACTCGCAGCGATGAGGCGCCCGGACGTCTCCACAGGCTGCAAATGTTCCACCAGCGTCTGAATCTACCATCTCACATGATGGATTCATCCAGAATAAGTAAAGCTGGAAAAAGTGCAGAAATAATTACAAGAAGTTTCTGTTCATAAATAAAAACACTAGACAAACACAAGCACCACTAAGATTTAAAAAGCACAAAAATGGCTACAGCAGAGTCAGTTCTACAGATTTTGAGGCAAACTTTGATGTGATAGTAGCTGATCATGCCCATGAGACCTCCCCGCTGCACCATGTTACATTATTTATTTTAAAATAGGTGTAATAATTTATAAACTACAAATAGTTTCTGACTGAGCTGCAAAAATACCTGAACACTAAATCTCATCAGCTTTTATCTTCTAATGAGGTCCAAGTTTTCCAGTGACTGACAATATTCATGTTACCCACTAAAAATGTAAAGCTTATCGCCTACACACACATAAAGAAAAAACAGCACACACACGCACGCACACACACACGCGCACGCACACACACACACACACACACACACACACACACACACACACACACACACACACACACACACACGGACTCCAACAGAGGAATAGATGATTCATTTTGTTACATAACTCATTCTGGAAGCAGAGTTTAGTTTGCTTCCAGAGAAAAGACAGTAAAAAGTCATCAGAGCCACTGGTTTAGTTAAACTTAGAAATGCAAAGATGTCGGCCAAAATGTTTACTTATGACAACTCATCGTTACAAATCTTCACTCAACATTCCAAATAGCTGTTTCATAAGTCATGCATGTTAGATTGGTCACATTTTGGCACATTATCACATGAAGAACAAAGAGAAAAATGAGAGTTATAAAGTAGATTTACACCAATCTCCAAAATTTCACCGCTGCTCAGGTAAACACCTTTTTGCATTCCTCGACACTGACGTCAGTGTAAAATTCTATTGCCGATACACATAGGAAATCTGACGTTTTCCCTCTTATATACATGAATTTAACCAACTGTTGAATCTTAATTCTGAGCCCAAATCAAACAAATCAATAAACCGATCAAGTAAATAATAAAAACACTAAACTTGAAGAAATAACTGTTGAGTATAACGTTTTAGAGCATTTCTCAAGCAGGTGTTTTTCTGCAGCAGTTCAGGGCTGCCCGCGAATGTGCCTGACTTTAAATGGGCTCAACTAAAGAGGCATGTTGGCCGATGCGATATTGAAAAAAAAAGGTAAATATCGACGCATAAATCGGTCTATCCCAAATTCAAATCACAGCTAATTGTGTAAGATTTTGAGAAACGTTTTATTTGTGGCTACATGGGCAGTACGGTCTAACTGCAAACAAACTGTGAACACGAGGTGGTTTTGTGCAGATTTAACTGTTGCTGTTTAGTCATAAATGTGTCTGGTTGTGTCTCATTTTACTCCCCGTTCAGTCACCAACCCCTCCCCAAACTTCTCACCATTTCTGAGTTACAGACACAAAATTACAGAAAGTTCCAGAGACGTGAAGCAACTCTGTGATGACTTAAAAAAAAACATCACAAATTTTAAATTTCGGTGAGAGGCGTCGGTTTATATTGATAACGGATAAGACTTAAAAAAGCAGATATGGAGCATCCCTAGTTTTACTCACCAAACGTTCCTTCAACTTCATTGTCTCCAATATTAGCTTCATCTTCATCACTGATGTCGCAGAGCTCCCTCTTCCTCGGGTTTAGCCGCTCCTCTTCATCGTCAGACATCCTAACCCGATGGCTGCTGCTTTTTAATCATGGCCTCACAAGCCTAGAAAACCCAGACATGAATGGACAGAGATTACCTCCCTCACACAAACATTTAGAAAAACACAATCCTTGCATTTTTATCTATTTCTGTAAGTTTATGTGACGTTGGGAAGTTTGGAAGATCTAAAAGGAGTCAATTTTAAACCCTTAAAGAAACTCAGATCTGGAGCTAAATTCAACGATTTTCTTCACCTCTCCACCATCACATTTCATAAAATACACAGACTGGCAAGAACATCTGAGTGAAGGAGAAATATTAAAGGTCGAGATAACCCACGGATAAAAAGCAGTGATGGAAAAAGCAAAATATGACAGAAAGAGGCTCAGACAGAGAGCTCTCGAGAGTTTCTGAATGCTTTAAAAGCAGCGGCAAAAGAAAACGACTCTAACATCACTGAGACGATGAACTCAGACGAGAGGAGCTCTCTGCTTGGTAAAGGCAAGGCTTAGCCCTTGATTTGCTTGAGAAACTCTAAAATGCACAGATCAAACATATACAGACCTAATATGAACTCAAAGCAGCTAAAATAAACCTAATTCTGTAATACGATAAAAAACAATCTCCAAAAGATCAACAGGTCAAATGTTTAAATTTGTTTTCTATTTCTATTCGTTCTATTTTTACAGAAAAATCTGATAATAACTGAGCTTAAAAGGTCTCCATAATGTAGTTTTATGTCAGTACCATTTTTACAGGAATAAATAGGAAGGATGAAATACAAATTGGTTGCACACTTTGAATATATTTGCAGAAATCCTGTGTGATCACTTCTTAGCAGACAAAACGACTTAAAAATCCAGTGATAAATGGGAAAGGGTCAGTATGAAGCCCGCTGCTTGCATAAGCTGCCTTACATAAGATCTGGTTAATAACGCCACTGTTCAGCTTTTTAGGAAAGGTTAGACCAGATGCATGCCAACAGACAGCTTCCCCCCTGCTGTTATAAAACTTTAAAGCTTGAAAATTTACATTTTCTTTCCTTTTCCAGTGGAACACGTGGTCACTGACTGACTGAGCGCCCTACCGGTCTCTGATCAGAACTTAGTTCTAACCTTAATCCACAAACCGCTCTGAAAATGTGAGAATAAATATCTGTAACACAACACATAACGGAATAAAACCCATAGACACCATGATCCTATCCTCTGAACTCTGTCCCATCAGCTCTAAACAACATATCAAGGTCTGATTATTAGAGCTACGAATTCACAACCAGGAGAGGAAACTTCTGTTAAAATGATCAGAGCTCTGAATAAATAACAGTAACAGGAAAACAGAAAGTTACAGTATGATGGTGCATCACTGCCTGTCTCAAGCCTCTAATGCAGTTCATATGCAAGAATAACCCCACTAATGCTTCAGTTCATGGTTTTGCAAATGGATCTTGTATAACATCTTTCATTCGTACAGAACTGGCTTACAGACTTATGTCTGCATCACGTCCTCTTGCTTGTGTAACGCAATTACACAACACTGAAGCCTGTCGGTGGTGGTGAGGGAGAGGGTTAACAAGTCGAATCAGGCTGTTTTCATCCAAAACCAACAGGACACACACACACACACACACGCACACACACACGTTTGCAAAAAGCAGCCTGATTTGTTATTTATGACCTCACTACCTGTTTTAGGTGCATTTGTGTTATTGTCAGAAATAAGGTTAAAGCTGCACAGGAAAATAAAACTTAATAAAACTGAAGGCTTCTATGACTCTTTATTTATTTTTATGGACTGAAACTACTTAGATAATCAGTATTTAAAATGCATTTTTAAATTAAAGCGATATTTATAAAATAGCATCAAGAACTACATTTAGTAATAAAATAACTGGGTGTAATGGGTCAAAATTCACGGTCAGGGTTTTATTGAGTGTACAGCACTGACACAAACCCTGTCTGGACACACAATCCTTCTATTTACATCTTTGAGCCTATAAATACCATGTGTCCATTTTGATTCAGGATTAGCCTCTCTTTAATGAACTGGCACAGAGGCCACGCATACTTAAATTAGTGACCTGGACCAACTCACTTCCAAAGGATATTTTTAAATGTAAAAAGTCCAAATCTGTCCTGAAACCCACTGGAGATGACGCAAACTGCTGCAAAGAACTAAAGAACATGGATCCATTCCCATGAATGATCCTCTTTAAGAGCCTTTAGAGGCCAAAGTGTGAAAACACCTATAAAACGTCTCTATTTCAGATGAAAACAATGTTTATTTTTGTCACACAGAGGCTTATAGTCTGTAGTGAACAATCGCATGTCAATGGGGGAAGGGTTGAGAAAGGATCTAGGGACCAAGACGATCCACAATTGGATGATGCTGGCTGCTCTCCAGCCAATCAGAAAGGGTTAAGTGGGTTCACTCAGGTTGTTCAGGGTTCAGTAGGGATACCGTCTGCTGCAGCTATCTTTACCAGGAGGCCACAGCAGAAACACAGAAAACTGCTTTGAAGTGAAGAGCAAACGTCTGGTTTGACACTTTAAATAATAAAGCTGGTACGTGTATGTCAGACGTTTTAACGTCTAACACACTGGATATAAACTTTTCACAAATGTATTAAAAATATTAAACACAAGTTCAAGATTCACTGTCATGTTTCAGAATTGTTTAGTATGAGCTCTTGGGCCATTTTAAAGGTGTGGTCTCTAGTAGGAATGAATGCCATGTAAGTCGTACTCTGGGGAAGCAAAGCTCCGGTGCACATGGTTCAGGAAGTAGAAGTGAGCCAGATCGGCAGGAGTCTTATTTCCTGATATTTGGAGATCTCGCCTCTCATTGGATAACAGCAACACGACTCTACCACCGTTTGCTCTGCAACGTTGATGTTTTATCTCCACAAATAGCACAAGCCTGGAGGAGTGGAGTTGCTAATGCTAACGGTTAGCTTCTACTAGCTGAAACGTTCTCTGCGGTTTCCTGGATGCTAAACCTGCTGGGAGCCAAATTCACAAGAAACATTCTCCCAGAAAAAGAACATAAAATGTTAAACTAAAGTAAAAATACAAAAGTGCACATCAAGAACAGCGATTTGGTTCTCGTAAATCACTCAAACGTGAGACACCGCTGAGGTCAGAACCTCAACATTCATCCACTCCTTTTATTTCTGCTTCAGGGATCTAAACTTTCAGGCTATCAGAGGATAAGAGAGCCATTAAATCTCAAGTTATCCTCCCCTTCCTGTCATGTTTCCATCGTATCTGAATGTGAGGAGGTAAGTCAGAGTGTTCCGACCGGCATCTATCACTCCCGTCCCGGGAGTTCAGGTCAAAGTGACATCACAGCTTCCACCTCTCAGCTAGAGCAGGATTCAGGGACCCTGAGGAGCAGCTAGGCTGCTGTGTAACGGACTGAGTCATATTTCTTTATGATTTGTACTTAAAGTGGATAGATTTGACTTGATAAGGAGAATCTGGGTCTATAGAAAACAGTCCTAACTCTGAAGCCAAGACAAATGGAAAAAGAAAGGGAAAAAGGTGCATTAAAAGGAAACTAAAAGGAAAAATGAGGGATGTTTAAACTGAAAGTTTACAGCTTCATTAGACAAATGTTCTCTGAGTGGTCTGTCTATTAATTCCCAACAACCAGACAGTCTAAATTCAACAACCATGACGCTTCTCCACAAACACAAACAGTCTGCCTTGAACCTGACAGCCAGAACGAGTTTTCTGTGTTTTACTGACAAACACTCCAGATTCTGCTGCTACATCCCTTTGTCTCCGCTCGGGTGACAGAAGAAAAGAAAACTGAGGATGGAGGGTTTTATAGGAACATGTCAGTCAGTAGACATCTGATCCAAAGTCAGATTAAAAGAACAAAGTCAACCATCAGCTGGAGCGAGTGTGAGATCCTGAAAGTCCAACTGGAACCAACATGCTTTTTCAGCATTTACAATCATTCTGGAACAGAGAAGAAAGCCTCTGGCGGCTGGTGATTCAAGTCAAACACATCAAAGGATTTCAGGAGATAACATGATGGCACTTGTGAAGACGGCTCGTGCTGTTAGTTTGATTTATAATCACAGAAATATGTGACAGGAAGAGAAAATCTTCCATGAGATTTTAGATCCAACCTTGTTAAGAAAACTGGTTTAAAACAAAATCCAACAATTGTACTTTTGATTATTTTTCTACATGAACAACTTGATTTGTGTTATTTTACTAGAAGGCAAAGTGACCCTAATTCAAACCATTATGTACATTTTTCATCTGATATTTTATGACAGTCTCAACATTATTAATGAGATATTTTCTAACTGGACCCATGCCTTTCTAATCAGGTACAGATCTGATTTTCATCATCAGTGAGCTTTAAAACATGAAATAATCCCATCTGACTGGATTTAAATTGAACCCTTTCCACTACAAGTCCACTGTTTGATCAAAAAGCCCATTTTCTATGCTACAACCTCACTTGATCTGTTTTTATTTGCAGGTAGAAGAAATGTTTGTCTTTAGTTAAGTCCTTATCAAGTCCCAAGGACCAAATTAGTGTGCCACCCCAAAATTCTCACTGGCCCCCCAATAAATGTTTCTGGGACCGCCACTGTTTGTTTCCACAAATAAAAAGTGGAAGTGCGCATCTCTCCAGGACACCAGCGCTCTTTTAACTTTTCTGCAGAAACTTGATTGTTTTCACTCAGTAAACTAAAAACCCAAAAATGCACAAAATAAAATTTCATATTTCATGAAAATGCCACTACTTGTGTGTTTTTATAACTCACTTCCGGTCTGTAAACGAGCGTCTCCTTCACCTCCAGGAGGCCATTTAACCCCCTGAGATGTGTCATCTGTCAGCTGCTGCCACTAACCCGGCAGACACAAAGACAGCAGCGTGCTGCTGCTTTCAGGAGGAGGAAGGAGGGAGGGAGGCTGCAGCTGCAGAGCAAGAAGGAAGGAAAGAGGCGGAGAGGTGCGCGGCGTGCGCCTTTTGTGTGGAGCACCATTAACCGAGTACCGAGCAGCTCTCACAGCGATCAGAATAAAGCATTAAAGGTTTAAAGGTAGAAAACAAAGTGATGTCTCACCTGGTTGGTTTCAGCGCTCAGTCTCTTCAAACAAAACCAGCTTTTATTTATTATTTTAATGAGCTGAGAAGCGGGGAAGCCTGGGAGCTCCCACTCTTCACCGGGTTCCTTCTGGAGGAGGTGGGTCGGTCCTCTCGGCCCTGCGCTCTGAGTGCCGGAAGTGCTTCAACATTCAAACTGTTGGAGACAGAAAGAGAAACACAAGGAAAACGTTTCTGTTTTAGGGCAAATCATCTCAGAAAGGTGCTGAAACCTCGAAAACTCGCCTGAAGTGGAATTTGGGGAAAAGTATGAACCCCGATAACTGATCCATCTGGATGTAAATATTTAGATTTAGAAGAAAACTACTTTATATCTGGGCCTCTAGATACATATCACAAGGTACAAGCACAATAAAAATTAAAAGATCATATTTGAAAAGATGATGATAATAATAATAATATGTCTAATACATTTAATACTACTACATATTGTACTACTTCTATACTACCTGTACTACATGTACTACTACTACCACTACTACTATTGCTACTACATACTACATCTATTCAGAGGATTCAAAAGTTACATTTGTCACATGCTCAGTCACAAGTACAACTTGCAGTGAAATGTAACCCTGAGTTGCTCCATAGACTGTTACCATCAACACAAATGAATCTAGTAATGTTCTACATGCAAATAAACAATATATGTAGTAATACTACTATTACACGTATTACATTTATCACTACTACTACTACTAATAATAATAGTAATAGCATCCCGTCACTCATGAAGGTGTCTGTGCTGTCGCTCATGTACGTGGCGCCCTCTACTGGGTAAAGTTTGCATACATGAGCTGGCTGAAGTGCAGCAGCTCAACTTTAACCCTGTGAACATGAGGAAACAAACGTGTCAGGTCAGTGAGGACATTAATGTGTTTTGTGCTTCTTTTAGTATTTCTTCCTCCTTTTTCTAAGCATTACATTAGGCTGAAACAAAGCTGCCGTTCTGGATACGTCGTTGTCATCGTGTCTCGTGTCCCATCATGTCCCTTCCACATCCCCTCTGTCCCTCCATGTTTATTATATTCAGTTTTCAGATTCATTCTCTAGTGGTTCTCTCATGTTTTTGGTCTTTTACTTCATCGACTTTAATCCATTGTTCAGGTTTTTCATAGCAGGCTTAGTTTATGTTTCTGCCCCTTGTGTATTTATATTTGATTCATTATTTTTCCTTCCCTGTACATTGTTTAGTGTATTTTCATTTAGTTCAGTCTTATCCTCTTGTGTCTTTGACCTTTGACCCCTGTGTTTCTTCAGCAGTAGTTTTGTTCTTTTATAGTCATCCATTCTCCTGTTAGTTTATTCCTCCGTTAGCTTCTGTTTCCCTTGTTAGGTTCCATTTTCAGTGTTATATTCTGTTATCCTCTATTAGTGACCCTCCCTGTTCCAGCATTTTTAGTTTCCAGTTCTTGGTTATTTGCATTTAGCCTTTTTTGATTATGTTTATTTATTCTATCAGTTATTTGATCTCCTCCTGTTGTCTGTGTTTTGCCTCCCTGCTCAGTTTATTAGTCACACCTGCCTTCCATCAGTCATCAGCGCACCTGTTCCCTTTGTCTTCACTCACCTCCTCAGTCTTGTTCATGTTTCCCTGTTCTGCTCCTAAGCTTTACCCTTACCTGGCTGCTTCCTGGATCATCCACCTGTGGCTGCATTTGGGTCCTACTTCAACAACAGCTTTATGACATGCATGAGTTCAGCTCTGTGGCTGTGCCATGTCTGACCACAGCCTGGAAACTAAACTAAGGAGCCGATCCAGTTTCTTCTCTTGTCCATCTTTTCCCTCCTGCCAAAGTAAATCCTGTCAGCTCTGTCCTCTAGAGCTGATTGTTGATGATGGTGAATCTGTCGATGCAAAGTCATCAAGAGCCGAGGAGCAGAAAAAAGAATAAATACCAGGATAGATGAAGCTGATGTTGGGTTTCTGTGGCGTGACAATGGCGGACTCCATCTGATGCTCTGTTATTTTGTCGTTTAAACTGAAATTCCTCTCGTTCTCACATCAGCTTTCTGTGACTGATTTAATAAAACATTCATTTCAGAGACTTTCATTGAACTTTTAATGGCTATGCATGATGGGAATACATTTCTACTGTTATATAGGACAAATAAGATGAGTTATGCTGATTCATGTGTGTTAAAATGATCTAACTGTGGTTTTGGTGCATTATCTACTATTCTGTTAGAATGTGTGAGAACACACTCTCTAACCCCGGTCATCAAGATCACACATCCAGCATGTTTTACGTTTTTCTACTCCTGGTTTGAGTTTGTGGTGATTAACAGGCTTCTGCAGAGCGGAACAGGTGATTCAACCACTGAATGAGGTGTGTAGGAGCAGGAAAACATCTAAAACATGCAGGATGTTGGCTCTAGACTGGAAACCTTCGAGGTGCTTCCCTGTGTTTGGTTTAATCCACTAGATGGTGCCACAAGTCATGTAATCCATACTGTGTTCATCTCTGGTAAAGACTAACTCTCACAAATATAGAAGCTTTTTGTCAGTGTGATGTTCTTTATGACTTCTGTGCTGAAAGGTTCTTCCCTGCTAAATATTAGAGGCCTGAACTTTAAACAAACTCTGTTATTCTACCAGCTCATCACTCAGGTGAATAACCTACCCACTGTGCAAACACCTAGTTTTATTTTGAAAAGTCAAACATAATTATTTTGCATTAGCCATAACAATATGACCATATGACTCTTACTTTGGGTTCTCAGATACATTATCAACACACAGCTGGGTTAAAGAAGAGGCTGATAACAAAAGATGCCATTATTCATGCAAAGTAAATGTATTGCAGGTAAATTCATCCCAGTAGAGCCTAAAGAGTTGAGATTCTTCTTTGTCAGGAGATTTTAAATGATTTGGCCTGACAGCTTCCCAAATCATTCCCCCTGAAGCAGCGAGCAGTGATAAGTTTAGCTTTAGAAGATTCAGCCAACAGGTGAACGGATGCAGCAACCAGGTGTGTGGATGATCAGCTGCAGCTAACTCAAGCAGGTGTGAAACACACAAACAATAAAAGAGACTGTTGACTTCTGAGATCAGATATAATTAAACACCATTTCATTTAGTAATTATGTTCATTTCATGTTTTTGTGTTGTCAGTAGCAGCATCTTCCAGCTGTTACACACTTGTCTGGGAGAACGGGAAAGGTGTGTGTGTGTGTGTGTGTGTGTGTGTGTGTGTGTGTGTGTGTGTGTGTGTGTGTGTGTGTGTGTGTGTGTGTGTGTGTGTATGTTCAGGAGAAAGGAAATCACGTGTCACCGTGCTTCCACACTTATCAGCTGGGCCATATGCTGCTCCGTGTCTAACAGCCTTGTAGAGAAGCCTTATGGGTAATTTAATGCAGGCTGTAAGCAGATAAAACTACAGCGTCTCCCATGGGAGCACTTAGAGGCTTTTATTTATACACAAGTCCAACACAATACTCATGAATGCTGCCAAATTAGTGCGGAAAGGTTTGACTCTTTTATAGTTTCTACTGACTGACCCAAGCTTCAGAGAAAAACACTCCAAAGCTGCACCAGGACGCTGTTCTGGTGTCTGTTATTGAATTGTGCATCTGTTCGTCTGCTCTGTCCAGACATCATATTTTCTTTTGCCCTTTGACCAGGGAAGCATAACGATCTCATGACAAACTCAATTTTAAACAAAACGACAAGCAGATCTGGTGCAAGAGATGCTGTTTTACCATTTTTAGTCTATTTTAAATGTGATGTTAAATGTAGGAAATCTAAGCTAAATACCAAAAACTCGTCTGGGTAATGTTTTGCAGGGTTATACACTTGGCATCCCATAAAATCAAGAGTTTGAGGCTAAATGAAACCGTTACTGACTTGTCTTGAAATTGCAAAAACATAAAAAAATTGCCAATCAATCCCAAAAAATGATTCCAGAAAACAAATGAAAATAAAGGTATAATTCATCGTTTTCTTTGCCACCATCGTCCCATGACTCCTCGGCTCTCTGCAGCGACATGACTTGCTGGGTCGCAGCCCAAATATAATGCTGACGAGCAGCGAATCTTTCCCGTCACGCACATTAGAGTAATTAACTCCACATTCAGGAGATGAAAACGAGAGTGCAGCTCTTTTGTAAGTTGTACTGGGAAACATCAAGCTCAGAGCTGATGATGCACTCAGTCTTTTACACAAGACTACAAATGATGCGGAGGATCAGATATGTTAATACTTGTGATCTGAATTAATTAAAGGTGACAATTGTGCGATTGGAAGTTTTCAAACCAGAGAATAAATGAGAGGAAAGTAAACCTCCTTTCATCTCCCAGCAGTTGATTTATTTATTGCATAGCTGAAGGTGGATGATGGTTTGTTGTGGTCACAGTGTGCAGAAACTCCAGAAGAAATAATAAACGACATGAACAATCTCCTCTGATCTTACCTGAAAGTGCTGATTGAGGTCTGCCCCGCCCATCAGTCATTCAGTCATCCAATCACAGCTGACCGATCTGGTTTCCCCTGTTTTCTCAGAGTTAAGTGGAGAGCTGGCACACTGCTCAGTTTAATCTCTTAAGTATTTTCTCCCACAGTCACGTCAACAAGTCGGTCCGTCAAAAAGATCAATCCTGGTTTTGTAAATTTCCTCCGAGCAGCCAGGACCCTGCTGGAGAGGGACTCAGGAGGTTGGCTAGAGGCTGTTTTTTGGTTTCTGTGATTCATAAACCACTTCACGATAGCAGATTTAAAAATAAATAAATAAATAAAGACAGCATGGACTTCTGCCATGAGAGTCTCATGTTGGAGAAACGATAAGTATTGGTTGGTAAAGCCTCCCAAAGGCAGAGTCGAAGGTGGAGCTGATCAGAGCCAAAGCAACACAACGCTTGCCCGGGCTGAGGGGACTCGTCAGATTGGTGTGTGTGTGCGTGCGCGCTACAAATCAATAATATCTCACATTTACCTGTTGTTGTTTTTAAAGGAGCCATGTCACTTTTTTAAGTTACAATAGTTCTATGAAGTCCCATTAGTCACACTGGTGTGTGACACTTGTTCTCCATATTTGACCCATCCCCTGGGGGAGCGGTGAGCTGCAGACACGGCTGTGCTCAGGAACCATTTGGTGGTTTAATCCCCCAATCAAACCCCTTAATGGTGAGTGTCAAGCAGGGAGGCATTGGGTCATTAGGTCTTTGGTATGACCCGACCGTGGATTTGAACCCACAACCTCCCAGTCTCAGGGGGATACTCATACCACTAGGCCACTGAGCTGGTTGCTTGATACAAAACAAGTTTTTTAAATCCCTCTCACATAAAGTGATCTCAGCAGTTTTATTTTTGACATTTTCAGTACCTTCTAGAATGAGCCGTGTTGAGGCTCTGTCACTTTAAGAAAACAAGCTGGAGCTGGCCACGCCCACCCATCCTCCGCCTCAGGCTGCTATAAGCCGAGAAGCTCCGATATCTGGGATAGGCTTGGAGTAGAGCTGCTGCTCCTCCAGCCTGGAAAAGGTGAGAGGTGGTTCAGAAGTGAGTGTCTAAAATGAGCCATTTCTAAATGTCACCATTTGTGACATCACAAACGGGGACTTTTTGAAACAGCTTGTTTTAGACACATAATTCCTGAAACCAAACACTGACAGAAAACAGAAAGGTATATTTGATCATGTTTGGAGAGCTTACAGAGGCAGTAGAGACCCACATGGCAGCACTAACGGATGCAGAAGGTGAGTTTTGCATAATTATGTCCCTTTAAGTGAAATTTTCTGTATTGATCTGATCACCAACAGCTCTGATTAATAAGGAAGCCTAAAATGCTGATCTCAGAGCTGTGGTGTGAGTTAGATGTATGGTACTTTTTATGGGACATTTTATCACAAATGCACAACATTATTAGTGAGATTATTCGTAGCTCAACCAACTTGTCTATAGAAAAAATAGAGCTTATGGTATACCATCAATGGATCAAAAACCAGTAAACTATTCCACCTGTTCAAACTATTAAAATGATTCCAGGACACTCATGCCCATTCTGTCACACTAACCGAAAAAATAAAGTTTTGTTCTTTAAATGAGGAACTTGGTGCATCTTGTATAACAGCTGGAGTCGTGCGTTTCCTGCAGATTGCCCGAGGTCGCTGTCCGAGGTGACAAACTTGTGCAAACTGGAAAAATCTCAAAAGGATTTACATGCTGGTTTCAGCTGTCGGTCTCAGTGCTCCCTGCTTGGTTGCCCCGGTGTCACACTCACTTCTTTTTGCATTGATTTGAATAATTTCAGCTTTCAAACTTTGTTTTAAGGTCGTGTTTTTAAGGCTTTGTCCATTTTTTGATTTGTCTCGTGCTTTCTCTGTAAACAGATGCGCAGTGGAAAGGGAAGACGAATAACATGCATGAATAAATGTGCACAGAGATAAAATGTGGGTATTGGAATATAAACCAAACTGAAAATTCTTTACTGCTCTTCAGTTGCAATTTATTCTTTGTGGTTACGCAGCAAATAGTGGTGAGTTTGTGTTTGTGTGATATCTAAATGTTTAAAAATGACATATTTTATCTAAATAAAATATTCTTCATGTTCATAAAATCCCACTCGGTCTGTCGCCGTCGTTGTGTCCTTGGGCAAGACACTTAACCCGAATTGCCTCTGTTGGTGGTGGTCAGAGGGGCCGATGGCGCAACAATGCAGCCTCGCCTCTGTCAGACCGCCCCAGGGCGGCTGTGGCTACTCAGTAGCTTACCATCATCAGCAGTGTGTGAATGTGTGAGTGCATGCAGCGTCTTTGAGTGTCCTAACAAAGCGCTATATAAGTTCGATGAATTATTATTATTATATTATTATTATTATTATTATTATTATTATTATTATTATTATTATTATTATTATTATTATTATTTGGAGCAATAAAAGTTAATCATGTAAAAATTATATTGTCTCTCCTGTAGGCTGTTGATGCTTTCTAATATTTTTATGCTCACGTTTTTACTAATATGCATATTTAAAAAATCACCATAAAATAATGAAATAAAATTAAAAAATCAAATTTTTGTGTCATACGAGGATTTTGACCCTCATAGAAAAGTTTCGACATCCCTGATTTACAAACTAAGATGATGCACGTTTGATCAAACCCGTTTAAATAAAGCTGGGTGTGTTTTTGCTGCATTACCAGCACCAAACCTTAAAGCACTGTGACAAAAATAAAAGAATAAACCCTCTCAGATTTAATGTTTCTACTTTCTTCATAGATTCTGCACTTCATCCATGTTCTGAAGTAAGCAGACGTTTTTCCTCCATCTTTCCAGAGTCTGGCCTCAGAGGGAGACACTTGGCAGAGAGATGAGAGCAGACCTTTCTATATTGACTCTGAGTGTGAGACGCTGCTTGGCTGCTATCTTACAATCTATTTTTGTGACTGAAAAGATAAAAACAACTCCCTTCCTCTGGGTGTTTACTCTTATTCCTTTGTTTTATAATATTTCAGCTTAAAAATGAATTTCATCTCAGCAGTGATGTGAGAACTTCATGGAATAAAGGAAAAGATGATTTCACACAAATAAAATGTTGCAGCAATATAAAAAAGGTCATTTTAACATGATTTTAAAACAGTTTGGTGTAAAAATGTTGTAAAAACTGCGACGACAGTAAATTTGTGAGATGAAACGTTGAGATCTGAATGAAGCAGAAGGCAGCAGGCAGGTGTGTAACACCGTGTACTCTTTCCTGACACGTGATGCTTCAGTGCAGTGCACCCTGACGCCTCAGCGCGGTCCCGTCTCCACATGCCCCTTTTCTAATACGATCACGTGAACGCGCACATCCTCGCTGTCTTTCCTCTCCAGTCTTTTTCTCAGGCCTGAAATCAGTTTATGATATTGATCAGCGCGTGCTGATCCAGTAGACGCCTGTGGATGATCATTAATGGATTTTTTCATTGATCTCTCCAGAGAGCCGCCTGTTCCAGCGCCATGACGCTCCCAACGAGATCCGTGTAACTTTTTTGGCTAAATAAATCTGGTCTCGCTTTTCGCAGCCCTCACGCAGTCCATTCCTCTCATCGTGGCCGTGGCCGCGCAGCGCGCTCCCGCCACCTCGTGAGGAGGAGACTGGTGCTGAAGCTGACGAGAATGAGGATGCGGACGATGATGGCGGAGATGGAGGAGCAGCGTTGAGATTGCTCTCGCAATTTTCTCTCCTCCTTTTTTCTATTTGTTCTGTTTGTCATTCAAAATAAATCAGAGACATAAAAAAGCAACAACGCCAACTTGACCCGATCCATTTCTTCAGTTCCCTCCCGTCTCCGGAGCTGAGACCGAGATGGGGAACGAGGCGAGCATGGAGGGCGGCGGGGAGCCGGGAGCCGCCGGGATGATGGGCTCGGTTATGCCCGGTGGACCCGGATCGGGACCGGGGCCAGGGCAGCACATGAAGCCAGTCAACGGTGCCGCTGCCGGGGGAGGAATGGGAGTCGGAGGCCCTGGAATGGGAATGACAAGGTAGGAGCAGCGGGGCTGGAGGTGCTTCAGTCGGAGGGGCTGTAGTACTCAGGGTGGCACGTTACGCAACGTTTAACGCGGAAATGGTTGATGGAAAACAGCCAAACAGATGTCACCCCCTAAGGATCGTGCAGAGAGGTGTGTTCTGGAGAATTTAGCCTCAGAAAATCAAAGGAAATGATGGAAAAGCTGCAGCTAGAGCGCTGTCCGTGGTGCTGAAACGCCACCAGCTTCATCCATGAGCGGCTGGCTCTGACATGCCTCAGTTTCCATAAATAGGTTTCATTTTGCATTTTTAGGCTTGGCTTACAACCGCCATGCATCCGCGGAGAGCCTGCATGCACGGCGGCTGAGATGATTTGATTCCGTGGTGTCATGTGCTCCTCTAATAGTATTTCCTCCTTCTGGCGTAGCTTGAGCTTTGGCGTAGAGTGTTGCACTAGTCCCTCCGTCCATATTTTTATCATGATCACACAAAACCCCAGAGTATTTTGCAGAACGTGACGCTGGACGATCGAGGATGGGATGCAGCTGGATGCCCATCCTCACGTGTTTCCGCATGGGCGAGGGGTTGATCGTGAATTTGTGCGTTTGTGCTTGCTGTGCGCGTGTCTGATCGTAGTTTTCAATGCTGGTTTGGAGGTGTGGGCGTGCCTTTGATGTGGAGCATTTCTATTATGAGGAGCACAGGCCTGACGTAGTAACATCTCTGAGAAGGAGGTGATACATGTCGTACTTACCGTAATGCATTAGGAATATTATTACATCACATTAAACCAAAACACCTGGAGTCATGATGAAACACATTCTGCTCCATACATAAACCTGACCACCATGCCATTCAGCATCCAGGGGCAGATCTAAGATGAAGCAAAAGGGGGACAACTGCCCCCCCTTCTATAGCCTCCAACCTTTTCAGCATTAAACTGCTTAAGCTTAATTTATCTTCTGTAAATATTCATTTCTATATTTTTTCCATTGTTGAATATTTAATTTACTTTTTTGTCCCCAAATTGTTCATTTTGCTAGAACAGGGATATCCAGTCCTGGAGGTCCTCTATCCAGCATGTTCCTCTGCTCCAACACACCTGACTTTAATCAGTGGGTGATTAACAGGCTTCTGCAGAGCTTCACAAGCTGCTTAACTGGTGATTCAGGCATTGAATCAGGTGTTTTGGAGCAGAGAAACAACTAAAACATGCTGAATAGCAGACCTCCAGGTCCAGGATTGGTTATCCCTGTCTTAGAAGAAATAAGACTCGTTTCTACTATCAGAACTCTGTAATTTTACTGGACCTTTGCGGTACGTGCACATCTCCATTTTACCAGACCAGACTGAAACAACCACTTTCCGGGCCGTTTCAGGAACCAGTGGTGTACCTGAACTGGACTCGGCATGTCCCTGTCGAGTTGCTGGGCGGGACTTGTGATTAAGTCATGCTGATTGGTTGTAACTCTGTATGAAATGACATCAGCAGATGTCGCCAAACAACCGGCATTTGTAAAATTGGAAGAGATGATGGTGAAGCAGAATGGAACAAGAGAAAATAAGCAGCGTTGATGCTGCTTTAAAATCAGCGTTTCTAACCTCCTAACACTGGTGGAAATCTCCCCAATATGGTGTAATTTACAGCACTTGGTCCCACAGAGCACCTTATAATTCTGTGCTTCTCCTGGTCATTGAACGCCGCTTTTACATCACACACTTGCTCTCACCGTCCCTTGAACGGATTAAATTATGGCGTAGTATAACAGAATAAAACTTTCAATGTCAATAATGTCCATGGATGCCTTTTGGCGCTCATCAGTGACGTCACTCACTGCAAAAATGGTTGCAGCAACACGCTGATGTCGTAGCAAAGTCCTGAAAGGGCTGAATTTTTATGAAGACGCAACAGCAGAAGGACCAAGCCATCGTTTCTCATGATAACTCCTATAGTGGAAACGCGGCTTTAGTGACATGATAAGTAGTTTAAAAATGTTTTTGTGGATATTGTCTTGACTCTATTTACACACTTCATTGAGGTCCAGCTTTACCACCCTGCCTATACCACTGTTGCCCCATGCAAAGTGTTCTACAGTAAATCCAAATTACCAACACACTGTCCCCCAAACTCCTCCAGGCAGACAATAAGGCTTAATAATTGACATTTCTGGAGAGAAATTTTGCTATTGCATCACTTTTAATCATCATTTCATATTCATATTTGAGATTTCCCAGTTTAAGTGAACTTCTCTTGGTTGTTGAGCTATAAAACACACATTTAAGACCGAAACATGTGTAGCAAAGGGACCTAAGAGAAATGCAAGGTGATACTTTGGTCTTCAGTCATACCTACAGTTTGATCTTATTCTGCACTGATGGACCATAACCTGCCTCGTAGATCTTAGATTTGCTCTCTGCTGATCCCAGCAGTGATCTGTAGGAGCAGAGGGGAGGAGGTGATGGTGGTGTGTGTTACCGTAGAGGAGCGTTGATGCCAAATAAAGGGGTGTGATGTCACAGCGAACACTACAACTAAACAAAGATGCACAGAGACTGAATCAGGTTGATTTTCCTTGGAAACGCTGACCATCAGGGTTTGAAAGTTGTATTTAGGACACACCCTAGGTTTGATTCATCTCTCTACTGGAGAGAAGAACAGAGAAGTGCAGGTTTATCCAGCGTTATATAACACAGAGACTCAGAGCAGATGACAGCTTCAGCTGGAACGCGAGCAGAGCCGCTCAGGCTTTGGTGCTCAGGCTGGTGCATCACTTTGGTCTGGAGGATTCGTCCTCATCTTTGTTGCTTTTATCTTCTCATTTCTGCACTTCTGGTTTTCAGAACTCGTGTCTTCGTTTTTAGATCCCGACTAAAACACGGCGGTTCTTGTAGCGTGCTGCTCCTCATGGCGTGCATGTGAACAGACTGGATCATGTGCAGAGTGTGTTTGCTCCCCACCCGTCCAGACCTCCCTCACACACTGCCTCCCTCTTTTTCACCGCTCTGCCTCGCTGCCTGCTTCCATCACTTCTGCTCACTCCTCGTTTCTTCAGCACACTTGCAAGCATCACTTCCCACCTGTCTCTCTTTCATCCCCCCGTATCTCTCTCATCTCTCATCACTTCTTCCGCATTTGCTTTATTTTTGTTTAATTCCATATTTTTATTTCACCTTTTCCCCACAGCTGATTTGATACACTTTAATAATTTAAGGCAAAATCCCAGAAAAATAATAAAATATTTTCATTGCCAGCTCCAAATCTAATTTAAAATGTGATTCATTTTGCTGTTTTTTGTTGTTTTTAACTTTTCTACTTTAGTAAAAATGGTTGATTTGCTCTAATATAATAATAAAATATTAAGTTCTCCTGAATAAAGTGGAGCACGTTCTGGTTTCAAATCATTTATGATATGTTTTAAATAACTAAAACATGGTTACATTTTTAAAAGAAGAGAGTTTTATTTTGTGCTTATGAGAACAAATATTTCCCATTTTTCTCCTCTGATGAAAACCATCCTCCTCTTTTCAGCCCTCTTGGCTCCACGTTTACAATGAGATGCAACCATCCTGTGATATAAGGTTTGTGGGGATAGATAAGAGGAAGGAAAGATTCCAAGAGTGATGGACGAGAAGGAGGCGGGGTGGGGAGGTGAAGCTGGTGGAGGCAGATCAAGTGGATGTACAAAACCCTGCAGGGACACACGAGGCAGAGAGGAACTGAAGGGATGAGGATGCATCAAAAGGTGAATTAATCTGTTTTATTTTCTAGTCAGGGATCAGATGGAGCAGCAATCTAAAAATATATTAACAGGAGGCAACTTGATCTGATTTGAAGCCAGTTTAAATATAACTTAGTGTAAATCGACCCAATCCTGCTCAGAAAAGACAAACAGCTTTTATTTTTAGTTTCAAGAGATGCAAACTTTGCTTTTTTCTGTACTTTATATAAACCACCGGTTCAATAAGTGTCAGGTCCACTCACTATGGCTCACCTCACTGCATTCAGGCTTGAATGCATGCAAATCAAGCAGCATTCTTTATTTAGCAGGGAGGAGATGTGGTGTTCCAGTGCCGTATGACCCTTATTTTTTATTTCCTGTTGCTTCTGTCAGCAGATGGAGGATGTTTTCAGACGGGAGTCCAGTGGAAACAGAACATGCTGTTGTTCTATTTTAGGAAGAAAAATCTCAAAAATGGAGCCACGTCTTCTGACTCCATCAGTGGGAAAAGAAAGGAAAGTTGTGAAAGTAGAACAAACATAAAATAAACAAGATGGGCTGGGAAATATAGAAAAGGAAAAGTTAGTTTTTAGAAGCAAGTTATTGAATCTAAGAGAACACTTCAGCATTTACAGTCAAAAGCAGCACCTCTTGTTTGTGAACGTGCACCTGTAGCCAGCTAACAGAGCTAAACACTGTTTTACAATCATTAGTCTGGTTATGCTGTTAATAATTTTTTAAAAGACTTGGTTTTCCATAAGAAATATTGCTAACTCTGCATCTGTCTAGATACGTCCTCAAACGCGTGCGATTGACATCTTTGCATAAGTGGATGTCTAGCGCTATTGGCTAGTGATGAGTGGCATTCAACTTAAATTGCATGGTGCTTTATGGGACGAGGGGCGGGCTTAGCAAAAAGAAATCTGGCGTATTGTCTACATTAAACCACAGTAGAGCAGTGAACCTCAACTGGTGGCCCACGAGCCACATCTGGCCCACCAGACCCTTCTACCCGGCCCCCAAACCCTTTGGGGGCCTAACGTCTCCCAATCAGGGGACTTTGAAGTTTAGCAGCAAAAATCATGTCCCAAATATCAATAATTGTTTAAATTCTCCAAACACAACTAAAACTACAATCAAAACAGTTTAGATGGGAAAAAAGCCATTTTAAATATTAATAAATTAAGATACAATAATACTTGAACTATATTTTAGAACAGCATCTGGCCCTCACACGTCTGCTGGAAAAAACTCTATTGAGGACCCCTGTAGAGGATAAGAGTATCACTTTCACGGATTTCTAAAAAGTCATCTTGAAAAAGGAAAATTCCTGATAGATGGGAGTGGAGGATCGAGTCAAAAATCGTCATGATTCTCCTAACGTGAACCAGGGCTAAGGAAATCTCCCCCTACACCATTACACCAGTAACCTCACCCTGTATCTCCAGTTGATAAAATAAAGGGTTCATAAAATAAAACTCTGGCACAGGAAACTAAAGAGATGGTGAGATGGAGATAAAGAGCAAATTTTTCCAGTAAAAATGGAAAGAAGTGAATGAGATCAGATCTGCAGCACATATGGAGCTCCTCTTTGCTCTCGCATCATGTGTTACAAACTGACTCCGCTCCCATGCCTGGTTGTCATTTACCGCTTTGGCTGTGATATGTAAGCGTGCATGTGCATGAGTGTGTGTGTGTGTGTGTGTGTGTAATGCATGATTTCTTCTCTGTTTCATGCACTAGATCAGTAGCTGTGAGGAGATGCTCCATGACTCACTTTTCCAGTCCAGCGTGAGTAAAACTAGTGTAAGGAAAGAAAGAGTATGTGAGGACTGAGTAGGTGTTTTTCTTCCTTTTGCTTCTATTTTTGTATTTTTTTGACATATTACGCTCTTGAGACCAATTTTCACTTTCCAGAGAAGAGTGTGTGTGCATGCATGTGTGTGAGCACAAGTATATTTTCCTGTTAACAATTTTGTCTCGTTATCTTTTGCAAAATTGAAAACTATTAATGTCACATTCACAGTAAATCTACGGTAATTTTATTGATGTATTTTCTGACATTTTGGCTCAGAATGACTTGATTTTTTTCACACATCAGCAGAAAAACAAATGCTGCTACAGCCTCGTTTCTGAGTAGCTGAACTGGCTGATTACATGCTGACCTTTCTGGTTAAATTAGAATTTTCATGCCGTTTGGCTAAATAGGTTTTGCAGCGATCACAGGTGCAGTTCTGTGGGGAAATGCTTGGTTGAATTTTGCGCTTCGTTTGCACACGAGGAGCATAAAACCTTGTGAAGACAAAAATCTACAAAGCCCGAGACAAATCTTGAATTTGTCATTTAATTCAGATCAGTACTGCGCAGATGGGAATCAACTGATCTTTACAAGAACCCTGAAAACGATGTCTAAGACTCTGGGGTGGGACTCGATTAATTAGAGGCTTTGTGATTAATTAATCTTGATTAATCACATTTTAATCATGAGCTTGCCTTAGTTATTGTCAAAACAAAAGTTACTTGAAACGTTTTAGACTCTGGGTGTGCACAAAAACACGGAGGGCGATTCTTTGCAAAAACCAGACAGAGTGGGGTCTCAGTTTTTACACGCAGCATTATCAGGAGTCCACATTGCCTCCAAAAACTAAATAAATGTGTTTGGGTTTCTGCACCTGGAGATAAGATGGCAATAAGCACAATATCCCAGCCCAAAACAGTGTTGGTGTTCAGCAAATAGATGCTGTCGCTCCAGCTTATAAGTGAAACCCGAGAGCGAAGCAAGCAGATATGATGCGGATATGTGAGCTGGAAGAAGGGTAAAATCCGAGGAATCACAGGTGGAGCGAATTTATGGATAAAAAATTTTAAATTTTGTTTAAACAAAACAAGAAACAAGCAGAAAAACTGTCTCTCCCTCCCAGAAGCTGGCACTATTGAGATGTCATTTTTTATGAAATGTAAGTTGTTTTCATGAGTCATTACTTCAACCTGGACACTTAGAATGAATGAAACCCCGCCTCCTCCCATGTGAATTCCACAATAGTACACAGCTGCAGACCCGGAGACCAATGATTCATGCCACTGTGCCCCACTCAGCTGAATGCTGAGTGTCTGTCTCTGACGCTCACCCACAAAACTTTATACTTCAGCTAGCAGCTAGCGGTTAGCATTTTGGTTGCCTATCCATTGGGTGGTTTTAACAGTGGATTGGTGTTGTTTTGGAGAAGTAATCCATCTGAAAACCCACTCCGGTACTGGCAGTGGTCTGTAAAATCCTGATCACATTCTGGCTCGGTTTTTGAGAGCTAATGAAGATCCAACCATTTCTGCAAATTAAATTCTTCTTCAGGGAGACCGGACAGACAAAAATCAATTTTTGCTTTCTAGGCGTTATTTAAAGTGCAGACCAGATAAGAAAGAAATCGCTTCTTCACAACGCTAGATTAAACTCCCTGCTAGCTACACGGAGAGACTGGGTGTTAGTGTTTACAGTCCAGGGGAGGAGGGATCCACACTCGAGAGACTACCTGAATGGGGAGGAGCGAGCCGTTGTGATGTAGCAACAACCCCATCCAGCTGTGTGCAGTAGCTTTGCAAAAATTTGCAGAGCTGAAGGAAAGAAGCAGATGAGACAGGAGATTGCATGTGTGAATCTAAAAACAGCTTTGGGTTGTTTTTAATGAGGAAATAACAATCAAACGTGGTCAAAAGCTCCAAAAAGTGGATTTTTGTGATATAGGACTTTTAAATGTCCTCAGACTCTAGAACAGTAGTGTTGTTTTCAGTAGAAAACTATGAGAAATGTCTAAAAGTAAATGTTTTGATTTGGTTCATGAGAATGGTGAACATTGTTTATTCCAGTGACAGGATGCCAGTTTAGAGTCTTAAAAAGTTTTCAAGGCATCAAAACCCAATCAGAATGAGTCTGCTGTGCCATGACAGGCTTCTGTCAGTAAGATGAGCCAAGTTCCGCTCATAGTGTCAATAAAGGAGAAAGTCTATATAAACATGCAGATTTCTGCTCTTGTTCCGGGGACATTCGAACCCTGACTAAACATTCTAGTTTGTTTTTATTTTAACAAACTGATCAGCTCTGAGCGGTCCTGTCTGCAGGTTTAATGGCTGCACTGCTCAGCTCCTTTATCTCTGTCAGGAAGCACCTTGACAGGAGGAGATTAATAAACCAGCTCTGGTCAGCTGAACTCCCCCGACACTGAGACACAACAACCTGCCCTGACGTCTACTGGGATACAGGAGCTCAGTCTCTCATGGCCTGGACACGTCCGTCCACGTTTTCTGTCGACAAAAACCCAAAGTAGGACACTTGTTTTCTGAAAACAGAACAAAGCAGCAATTTTGTCTTGTGAGTTTAAAAAAAACATCCACAGTTCAACAGGGTGTCACACCAAAGTCAATCATTTGTGTTGATGAACTGATGGAATGCTTCTTAAACCAAGATCTCCATCATCCGTGTTTCATCTGAATAAAAAGCATTAAAACCCCAAACTTAAACCTTCCAAAGACTTTTCTTTTAAGTTCCATCAGTGCTATTGTAAAACTTTGCATAAAATGAATGAGTTATAATTATTATAAATAGAAAAGCATCTTAGAAAAAACATCAACTATGAATCTCAGTCACATAAAACCCATGATAGGAAGATTACGGGTTTATGAAATGAAAAATGTAAATCCTAATAATCTGTGCAGAAATTAATTTAAATACACACTGATTAATAATTGGAAATGACTGTGAGTGAAAACCACAGTTTAATTTGCATTTAAACACTAATTCAGACCCACAATATGGATTTTATTTCAGATGTATTCAGAGTCACTGCAGCGCTAATTATAGGAAATAAATGTATCATGAAGCCTGACATGTTTCTTTTGGTTTGTTATCAATCAATCAATCAATCAATCAATCAATCAATCAATCAATCAATCAATCAATCAATCAATCAATCAATCAATCAATCAATCAATTATCAAAAGCTGCAGCATAAATAATAGAAATGTGAGGAGAATAAGGTAGTAATACACTTTAGAAGGTTTCTCCACTAACTAAACTTTTACCAATAAATAGTGACTTTCATGCGTTTAAAATTCAGAACTGATGTAAAATATTCCTTATTTCCCTTTAGCATATGCAGGGGAGGTTCTAGAGGGGGCCAGGCGAGGGCCAGCAGCACGTTTGTCAGTAAACACTACAAACATACCTTTAAGCATTTCAAAGTATTTTTGTGAGTAATATAACAGCAGCAATTCAGTCACAACCTTTCAATTAGTTTCAAAATATAACATTTTTTTAAAAAGTGGTATTTGTGTTTAATTTCAGATAAATGCATGCATTCATATGCTGCAGTTCCACATCTTGCATCAAGTTAATTTATCACAAAAAAAAAGGTCAGTACTTATTAATGCTTAGGGTCTGCCTCAGCAGGACCCAGTTGTTTCATCAAACACCTCTACAAGAAACACAAACTCTCCTCCCCTACAATAATAAAGTTGCTTTATTTATAGATATCTGAAAACTCTCAGCATTTAGGAGACCAGTTTTAGAAACAGCTCTTCGTGGCTCAAACCTAAAAGAACAGGAAGTGGAACCAAGTGAAGAGCGTTTGGAGTGTTTGTGCCGTGGAGTGAAGTGAGCAGTCGTTTTTGGCACCACTTCCCTTTCGCCACAACACCTCAGTGTTTGTGAAGGCCTCCTTTAGCAGCCTGTCCCTGATTCTGTTTGACAGTTCTGCGTGACACTTAATGAGCAGAATGAAAGGAGCAGGAGGAGGATCTGTGAGGGAGGTAAATCCAGCAGAACATATTGTGGCTCAGCAGTTCTGTTGTTGCTCTGCCAAGGACAGGCTACATATCCTCGCCGTCACACAGCGCCCTCATAACTGTAGCCTCAACCCTTTATTGATCGTATTGAGAAGTGACGGAGACTTCTGTTTGTGTGTCGATTTTTATGACCCTCAGGCGACTTCAATTAAAACTCTTGTTTTCAGACAGGCGCATAAATCTAAACCAGGCTATTGCTGAGGGCCACTGAAATTCTTGCTAGAGTAAAACCTTTTGATGAATAAGTCAGAAAATAAAACACATAAACATGGTTTATGGGGCCTTTTCTAGTCTTACGTGAGCTCTAGTCTTAGCTGTTAGTAATAAATTAGTAAGTAGTAAAACAAAAAAAATTTAGATACTTTTAAAGTCCAGCAAATACATAATTAGTTAAAGGGGACATATGCAAAAATCATGTTTTGCATGCTTTTGTGCTGACATGTGGGTCTCCACTGCCTCTATAAACACTCTAAACATGAAAAAAAAAATGTTCATGCGTTTTCTGTCAGTGTTTGATTTCAGGAATTATTTGCCTAAAATGAGCCATTTTAAAAAGTCCCTGTTTGTGATGTCACAAATGGGGAAATTAGCATAGAACCACCTCTCACCTCTCCAGACTGGAGGAGCGGTGGCTCTTCTAAAAGCCCCTCCCAAATATCAGACCTTCTCACCTCATAGCAGTCACTCAGGTGATGGGTGGGCGTGGCCAGCTCCAGCTTGTTTCCTTAAAGTGACAGAGCTCTGAAACGGCTCATTCTGGAAGGTACTGAAATTGTCAAGAATGTGCAAAGGACTTTATAAACATGTTTTGTATCGACCATAGAACTATTATAATTTAAGAAAAAGTACTAATCTGTCTCCTTTAAATTATGGAAAAAAATTTTTTTTAAATGCACTGCAAACACATTTACAAATCAGGACAGAAGTCTCTTGCACCCTACCTGCTACATGCCTTTATTACCCTATCAAACCTTTAGATGCACTTTTTTTTTTAACGTGAAACTCAAATTACAAACAACTGGTGTGAAAAATTCCTAAAAAGTCAGATATTTAACTCAAAAAGGGAACTGTAACATCAAAAACATTGCTTGGTTTAATAAGCCATTGATGAACATTTATTTTGAAGGGATTTTTTAATGAAATTTAACCCAATTTTTTAATCAAAATCAGACCAATGTGATGATTCCTAAATCAGAGTTCCGATTCTCCATTTTTTAAGTATCGAGTACTCTAAAGTAGATTACATCGAATGCTGCATGCACAGAGGATGGGTTTAGAGAGAGACGGAGAGAAAAAGAAACACATTTTAGAGTTGAGGGATTGAACCTTGGGTGTAATTTTAGTTTGTGCACGAGTGCAATCATCATAATGGTGTAGGTGGGAAATAAAACCTAATTAAATCATTGCTCAAACTTGGGAATGAAAATAGGATCTTATTTATATTTCATGTGCATTCAAGCAAGGTGATTTTTCTCCCACTGCAGCTTGTCCAGACAGTTAAAGCAACTTTATGAAAGGAATCAAGTTAGAGACGATAGCTGCAAATAAATGCAGCAGTTTCCAGAAATAAATGAACAACTTCTTAATGCAGCCTCTGTCCTTTTTTTCATCTAAGTGCGTGCACACACAGGTGAGAAACATGTGTAGTCATGCATGTGCAAATTAGCACACACCTTTCATAGCATGCAACATTTTAGATCGCTGAATGTTTAACTCAGCTAGGTTCTAATTATTCTATGTTGACCAAGACAAAGAAATGTACACTGTAAGAAATGAATTGTTGAATTTGCTTAACCAAGTTATGTCAACTGGTTGCACTAAACCTTAAATGTAAAGAGAAATATACAATGTTCAAGGTTGTTATGTTAAAAGTATATTTTAAATAGGTTTAGTGGAACCAGTCGACCCAACGTGGTTAAGTTAATTCAACATTTCATTTTTACAGTGTATATTGAATCACCTGAATTTCAGCGTTGGGAGTCTTTGCTTCGGTCCGAGTATCTGCTGCTCCTGCTGCAGTTTAAGGGTTTTATATTACTTCTTCATTACTAAGTGTAACAACGTTCATTTGCTCAAGGTTGTGGATGTTAATTTAATTTGCTGCGTGAATCACAGTCTGTTACATATTAGTAGCAGAAGCTAATGCAGTTAGTGTTTGATATGCTTGTTTATCATGTTATGTAGTATTTCAGGTTTACTCTGGTGAAATTCACCCATTTAACCACTAAATCTTACTGATTCTGATGGATCTTGTTAATAATCATGTAAATAAAAGCTGTTATAATGTTTATTTTTAATTTTTTATTATGATTTATCAGAAAGACAAATGACTGAAGGTACCAAATTCTATTAACAGCTACTTTTTCCTCATTTGCAATCATTTATGTCAATAAAGAGAAATTGTTGCTTGTGAGGTGGTCTCTATTTATAACCTTCTGTCCCATTTATTGGCTATTTGGAGCCTGAAAAGCACAAATTAATCCTTTTATTAGGCACACAGCATGAAATAGCCTGCTGCTGTGGCTGCTGCTGGTGGAGCAAAGAGACTGCTGGTTGGGGAAATAACATTTGAAAGTGTGTGTGAATGTGTGTGAGACTTCAACGTTGTCATAGAAACATCGAACTCGCTGAGCACTGAAAATTTTAACCTCATTACCACCTTCATTGGTTTGCTTGAAATAAAATTTTGTTAATGATTTTTAGATAATTAGCTGCAGATTTTCTGGAAAATCAAATGAGTGTCAGAGGCAATGTGGATTACAGATCCCAAGCCTCGGTCGTCGGTGTAGAAATGTGTAAAATAACTGTTTAAATTTCATTTCCAAGTTCATAAATACTAATTACATCCTAAAGTGATGATTGAGAGTGAGTAAGAGATGAAAATGTCACAATTATCCAGTGTTTTCTCAGTTTTTCAGAGGAAGGAAGCATATTTTTCTTTTCTGTTTTTAAAAAACACGTCAGATTTTAGAGAAAACTCACGAGTGTTTTAGTTTTTGACTGATTCTCACCCATGACCACGTTCCAACTCTCACATAAGTTCTTCATTTGTCTGATGGAGTAATGTTTTTGTGATTTGCTCATTTACCTAGAGCACAGCGCTGCTTTGTTTGTGTCGACCTGCTCGTGGGCCTGTTGGTTGTTTTAATGAGAGTAATTATAAAGCGGGTCTGATTTAGACTAAACAAGCAGCTCTGTCAACAACCATCATAACAAACCAGAAGAGACTTAAAGGACTGGGAACGGGCATCATGCTTTATTATTTGCACCAATAAAATTACATTTTATGTGAAGTTTTTGAGCTTATATGTATTTTTATCATGTTTAATATTCAAGTCAATTTGGACTGAAAATACACTGCAAAAAAATTATTTTCAAGAAAGTAAAAAAAGCCAAATTTTTTTTACATTTTATCTTATTTTTAGTCTAAAAATGAAAGAAATCTACATCTAAACAAACACAGCACTCCTTAATAGAGGGTAAATATTCTTAAATATGATCAAATTTTCTGCAAACGTTGCTGGAAGTTTTTAAACTAGCAAATAAATTTAAGTTAGATTTATTTTCTGTTTTTTTTTTTACTTTATTGTAAATCAGTTTTTGCAGTGTACATAGACAAATATTGTGATTATGTGGGTCTTTTGTAGCTCAGAAGTACCTGATGCTGATATTTACTCTGAAAAACTAGAATTTGATAAATATAAATGAGTTTTTAATTCTTATGAAATCTAACCTGACCTCACTGCTTCCTCCTCATCATTTCTAGTACAGGACAGGGTTTAAAACAAGTTTTGTTTTTCCTTTTCAGGTGAATATTTATAGATTTATTGCATCTTTTAGATTCCTTATTGTTCAAAAATCCTTTTATAGCATGTGCTGTTACTGTTAAACTTTCATGGTTTCTTACCACCTTTGGAAAAGTACATGTAGTTTTTCCTTTTTAATCTCAGAAATCAGAAGACCGTATAATCGGGTGGCATACCTTGGCTTTTGTATTCCTTTCCTTATTGGAAATAATTTTTTTTGTGATTTTAGTTCAGATTGTGTTTAATGCAGAACTCGCCTCAGTTTTCTTTATACTACAGTATTAACCAAAGATAAATCCAACTATGACGTGCAGGGCCACCTTAACCAGCTGATAGGCCCCGGGGCAGAGAGGCTCAGTAGGCCCCCATGGCCCTTATATACAAGTCCTCACAACGTATGCAAGATGAGAACGTGTGTGTGTGTTTTGCATGTTTTATGATGTTTAATAAAACTTTCAAGTAGTTATAATTGCTTTAATAATATATTTTCAGTTTCCAGCATATTACTTATCTCTATCTCTCTCTCTCTCTCTCTCTCTCTCTCTCTCTCTCTCTCTCTCTATCTATCTATCTATCTATCTATAGAGAGAGAGCGATGTATAAGTAATATGCTGGAAACTGAAAATATATTATTAAAGCAATTATGACTATTTGAAAGTTTTATTAAACATCATAAAACATGCAAAACACACACACACGTTCTCATCTTGCATCTGTGAGGACCGCCATTGACTTCCATTAATTTTAGTGACTGGATTGTGCCTTCTTCTTCTAACCCAACCCTAACCATAACCAATCTATTCCTATAGCCTTAACTAAAACTTAATTCACACCATACCTCTAAAACTAATGAGTAGAGCTCTTGTCCCAAAGTGAGGACCGGGCAAAAGGTCCTCACTTTGCAACCTATGTCCTCACTTTACAGGTGAAGTTTGTCATTGGTCCTCACTTTGATGTATAGACACACACACACACACACACACACACACACACACACACACACACACACACACACACACACACACACACACACACACACACACAGAACCCTTTGACGTTGTTTATACTGCCGCTCAGATGCAAAATTTGTTTTGTTTTGACACTGTTCTGGTCCAACTTTTGCCCAGAGAGAACGTACTTGTTCAAAGACGATATTTCCTCTGCGGCTCGGATCTGCTTGCCGGGTCCAAGCTCCTGTCTGTCTGCCTTGCTCCTCCAGCGCTCCTGTCTGTCTGTCTGCTCTGCTCCTTCGCTCCTGTCTGTCTGCTCTGCTCCTTCGCTCCTGTCTGTCTGTCTGCTCTGCTCCTTCGCTCCTGTCTGTCTGTCTGCTCTGCTCCTTCGCTCCTGTCTGTCTGCTCTGCTCCACCAGCGCTCCTGTCTTTCTCCTCCAGTTTCTCCATTCTGCTGCTCCTCCCTTGACCGCGGTTCCCTGCTGCGCAGTCTGCTCCGTGCCTGCAGGTGCTCCATCCTCCTCACCTGCCCGGTGTGTCAGTCAGCGATATGTCCAACTTCTTTATAGCTGATTAAAAAAATTCTGTCAGCTTAGGTATTTTCTGTCTTACTTCTTTGTCTCGAAGCTCCTTCTCATGAAGTGCTTTCCGTTTCTGAACACCACTCTCAATTTTCCCCCCGACATTTTTCCAAATTTCTTTACAACTAGAGGACCACGCCCTGAAATCATCTAAATTGTTTGATTGGTGAGCTCATGGTGCAATGGGCCTTTAGAGGTCACGTGGGTGACGTAGGTCACTTGTAATTTGGATCAATCAGCAGCCTTAAATTAGCATCTAAGATGATTGACAGAAAACCTGACCAGTAATAAAAAGATGTTTTTTTAAATTTTTTTTTTACCTGAAATGATAGGCCTCTAAACATCATAGGCCCCTGGCCACGGCCCAGGTTGGCCCGTGCATTAAGGCGGCCTTGATGACGTGGGGGTTTAAATGATCCTCTGACGGTAAAACAGGGAAACACTTTGGTTTGTATTTTCCTGACTGGATAAATGTTTGCAGAGAGAAACCCGGTAGGTGTGCTCCAGCATGTTAAACATTCTCACTGTGGCTCTTGTCTCTCTCCCTCTGGCTCTCTCTCATCTCGCTCTGTTTCCTTTTGATTATTTTCACACCAGCCTCCATTTGGCAGAGTTTGGCTGCTATCGTTTCAGAGCCTGAGCTGACAAAAGGAGCCAGAGTCCGATTGTTTGTCAGCTTTGCTCCCCGGGCTATAATCCTGTCATCCAGCGCGCTCCTAAATCAGCTGAAATCCAAACCATTCAATCAGCTGTAAGTTAGCCCTTTTAGCTCCCAGTTGGCTACTGTATCAGTCAATAAGCTTGAAAGTTAATCACGTCTACATTCAGCTGGTTACTCTGTCAGTCAGTGTGCTGACGGATGTGTCTACATAAGCCTGAATCAGATCAGAAATGTCTTTTTAACAATCCGGTGAGTCACGTCAAATAAGTCAAACAGTCACCCTGACGGATGAAATTTTCAAAATCCAACTCGTGCTTTTTTATTTCACGGTTACTTAGCTGTTGTGTTCCTCGTTTGTGAAGAATTGTTCATACGCCCAGAATATTTGATTTTGCTCACTTAGAAAAGGGACGGGCAGCTGTGTGTGTGCGTGCATGCATGTGTGTGTGTGACTGTGTGTGTGTGTTTAGTTGTTTTTTGCTTGGAAATGTCCAATTCTACTAAAGATGCTGACTAAGAGTCGCCAAACCAGCTAAAATGAATCGCAATAACCCCTACTTCACACTGGACGACGCATCAGCAGCGTGGAACGGTTTACTCACGAGCGTCGGTACACAGCCGCGGTGTGGCTTCTCTGCCATGCTCCTCCCTCGAGGCTTCAAAGGTCACGGGTTGTTTATGCCATCCACGATTAAACCAAAAAGAAGGAAATCGCTGTTTGATGTCATATATCAGGGGTAGGGGGTCCTGGAGAGCTGCTATCCAGCATGTTTTAGATGTTTCCCTGCTTCAGCACACCTGATTTTAATCAGCAGGTGATGAACAGGCTTCTGCAGAGCCTGATGAGCTGCTGAACAGGTGAATCAACTGTGTTGAAGCAGGGAAACCTTTAAAACACGCTGGATAGCAGCTCTCCAGGACCAGGGTTCCCTACCCCTGTCATGTTGTTCCTCTCCACTGCCAGGATTAAAGCCATGAAAAACACACGTTGCACTTCTCAAATGATGCGGTGAGTAAATAAGCCGTCAGGTCACACATATAGACGTAATCTACATAGATATGAAATTGCATCGCTGCAATAGTCTTTTATTTTGAAAAATAGCGGATGTTTTACACTGAAACCGTGTGTGATTTCCTATGTTAACTGCGGAAATTGATGTGTCCCAGAAGCGGCTCGCGGCAAAAATAGAACCGATCATATTTTCAGGTTAGTCAGGTGTGGCGCGCCGCCTGAAAATGTCCGCATCGCGGCTGGTTTGAATCACCCCATAGACTACAATGGATTCTATTAGAAGCTGCGACGAAATAATAACTCTAGATCTACACAAGGCAGCTAAAACTGCGTGCAGGATTTGCTGATGAAGCTGCAAACATCTCAAGTGAAGAGAGTGAATTTCTTTGTTTTAACAGAAATATCTACAGCAGCATCATTTCCATAATAAATATGAATTGTTACTATAATGAGTGAATGTGTGAAAAGGAACCTCCTTTTTATCTTTGATGAGCTCCTGTTGATTCAGGAGAAGCTTCTCTGTGTTGCAAAGCATTTTGAATTAAACAAATCCTTATTTTTGTTCCCAAGTCATGTGCAGAACCCTAAATGGGCAAATGCATGCTCAAATTAACGTGTATTCATTCAGTCCTATTCCTCTCTTCTGCATGCATTCAGTTTGTGTTTGCATGTATCTGAACCTGGAGCCCATCGGAACAGCAATTAGAGTGTTTGTGTTCTGAATCATCTGTTAGAGGAGCACGGAGGAGAAAAGAGCTGTGACTGCCAAGTAAATCTGCCACCTCAGCCGGAGAAAATTCAGAAATGGTGCTGATTGTCGACTGGATTCACATTTTTATTCAAATGACATGACATGCCTGTTTAACAGTAAACAGTGTGTATGTGAAGATGAGATAAAAAACGTAATGTAAGATGGAGAGGACGAGCAAGAACTAAGATCAATTAAAGATCCTCAAATTTAACGTCTAAAAGTGGTTAGGACTAGTTCAGATGTTGTGAAGAGAATGTTTAAGAGAAAAAGACGAGTTCCTAGAGGATTTACATTGTCACCAGGGCCGTATCAAGGTATTTGATGGCCTAAGGCAAAATGAACATGCACCCCGCACCCCCCATGCTTAAACTCGCCCAAACTTCATATCAATAAAATATTTTGGGACAGTGAAAATACTGTTTACATATCTGTTTACATATCTTGCATAATACTGCACCCTTGGTAATGTTTACATTTCAACATTTGCAAAAAAACTCACCACCATCCCATAAAAGAAACAAATAAAAAAATAGTAACCATTACAATATTAAAGGAGCAGCGCGCTGAGATTTTGTCAGTGTATTTATTTAATAAACAGTCATTGTCTGGGGGCCCCTGGTCGGCTCAGGGCCCCCCGAGACTATTGCCTTGTTTGGCTGCCTTGTTGCAACAGGCCTGGTTGTCAATGTAGGTTCAAAACCAAAAAAGCACAAAATGACAAAAAAATTTCCGTAAAACCTTTTCTGCAGATATAAATTTAGATGACAAAGAACTGTATTAATAGCAGCAGAAATGAGCAATGTAGCTAGCAGATGCTAGCACTTCCTGGTGAGTGTGTGTCTCTGGTTACGAAATCATAACATCTGTGACAGAATAGCAATGCAATTTTCGGTTTCAGATATTTTTAGATAAGAAAAATCCACTTTAGCTGCTCCCACTGTGACTAGCCATTAGCTTGTCTGTCCAATCTACATTTTCTCAAACTGAGGTTGTTCAGAAGAGTTTTCTATGTTCATTTCTGCGCCAAAATAAAATAGTAATAAAGCTGAACTTGCTGAATCTACAAAGATTTCAATCGGCATGCTTGTGATTTTTTTGGGAAAACCTATAGATATAATTTTCCTTTTGAGTGGATTTAACGATTTGTGCAGTGTGTGTATAGCTCTCAGACGTTGGGCCGGATTGTGAAAAAAGAGGGAAAAAGGGAAAAGAACGAAGAAATAATGGGAGGTGAGGTGGGGAGAATGAAGGGGGGAGAGGCAGATGGAAATAAATGGGCCGTACAAAAGCAATTCTGTCAACAGCCCTGAGTGGGAAGAAATGGAGGCATATTGGGAATGGAGGAGGTGCAGGAAATAGATGTTTGGATTCACCAGTAACCTAAATAGACTTGTTTTGCTGCAGGTCTGGAGGTGGAATAAGGAATGTTCTCATCTGAGGGTGAGACCTGGTAAAGAAAGCTGTTATTAATCAACACTTAGATTAGAACTCTGAAAATACCGGACGTAACAGATAAAGAGTTACTTTAAATTCAGCCACATTATGCAACAGATTTTTTAGATTTTAATAATAAATCGTTTATAATAGAGACAGATGATTTTGTTATGATAATTTCAGAAATGACACAATGATCAAATGTGACTCTGAGGGGTGGACTTGGTGTGAGAACGACCAACGGGGTCAGCGAGGGTTCACCTACCCTGTAAGAGTGGAAATGAAAAATGTCAAGAGTGTAAAAACGAAGGGATTCAATCAGGAAAAGGAAAAGAAAGCAGTGGAAGAGGCTTTTATTAGCCCCGACTGACAAGAAAATAGAAAGTTAGACAATAAAAAAGACTAGAGGGTCTGAAGAAAACTTTATTTAAAAAGTTGGAAAGGAAAATAAATCAGTTTTCAGTTTAAAACTGGAACTTTGTGCATTAATGAGTTAATTTCCCCTCTGTGGGATTATAAAGTCTATTCTATTCTAACAGCAGGATTTTTTTATAAATTGTTAAAGATTTTAATCAACATTTAAATTTTAAAATGGCAGATTTATGAATGAGGAGACGGACGCTGCTGCTCTACTGAAGCTTCCTGACATGATCTTGTCAACTCGTTTACCAAACTACCCAGAGTCAGTTCAACACGATTTTATTTAAATGTACCAGTGGTCACATGATCGCTAACAGGGTCTTTCTTTTGCTTTGTCTTCTGTTCCAGGGGTCCGATGGGGAGTCCCAAACCAGGCATGCAACAAGGAGGGCATGGAGGAGGAGGAATGGGAGGTGCAGGGATGGGAGGAGGAATTGGTGGAATGGGAGGAGGAGGGATGGGTGGGATGGGAGGAGGAATGGGTGGGATGGGCGGAGGAATGGGTGGAGTAGGAATGGGAGGGGGAATGGGAGGAGGAATGGGTGGAGGAGGAATGGGAGGAGGAGGAATGGGAGGAGGAGGGATGGGAGGAATGGCAGGAGGAGGAATGGCAGGAGGAGGAATGGGTGGAGGAGGAATGGGAGGAGGAGGGATGGGAGGAGGAGGGATGGGGGGAATGGGAGCAGGCATGGGCACTGGTGGAGGAATAGGGTCTAGAGCTGGAGAACCCTATCGGCTGGCCGCTCACGACAGCCCCACCTCCCCTCGACACATGCAGTCCAGCCAGGGGTCTGGCATGGGGCAGGGCCCGGGATCGGGACACGGGATGGGCCACGCTCCAGCGGGGTCCGGCATGGGAGGCCATGCGGGTCAAAGTCCTGGTCAGCACGCCTCCCGTCGAAATCTCCAGGTAGACTTCAGTGGTTCGAGTGGCTCTCGCACAGGCCGGTCTCCCTCTGTGTCCCCTGACCGCGGCGTGACACCCACCTCACCCTACTCCCTGCCACAGATCGCTCCCATGCCGAGCAGCAAACTGTGTCCGGTGTGCACCACCACCGAGCTGTCCAACCCCCCGGCTGTACCCAACTACAACACCTGCACCCAGTGTAAGGCCACGGTGTGCAACCAGTGTGGATTCAACCCCAACCCTCACCTTACGGAGGTAGGTCCGGCCTCAATGTGCACGTGGGGAAGTGTCCATCTGGAGATGTGTGCACACATATACGCTATAATTAGCTATGAACTGGACTTAGTATTGGTGACCAAACAAAATGAATGAGCGCAGTGGAACAAAAGCATGAATTAGCTAAAAGAATGAGAGCAAAAAGACACTTTGTGTGTAAATGTGATGGATGGCCAGTTAAGTGGCTCTGCTAGAGGCTGTAATTTGTTGCTGAAACGTTGAATCTCCAATTATTGTATCGAGGTGAGACTGACGGGTCATGGCTGAGAGATACAACTTTCTACTAACAGAGGGCGAAAGGAAAAGAAAAAAAGATGATGTTTATTTATTTATTTATTCATGTGGAAAGAAGATGATATCGGCATGTGGTGGAAAATATCAAATTCCAGCCAAATCAAGCTTTTAAACATAAAACGTATCCACAATAAAAAATACTAGACTGTTGGGTAGACACAGGAGCAACACTGGTGGCGGTCACAGGAAAAAAATTAAAGTTCAACTGAACTGTAAAATTATTAAAAACGTACAGCATGCCCACACGTTTGATGAAGTAACGACTTTGATTTTGATGCATCCAAGGCGACTTTTGCAGCGTTTATACCTTCTGCGGCGTGTCCCCGCTCTGAGCTGATATTCTCCCAGACTGTAGGGGGCGGCATAGGGCTCTACGGCATGCATACAACACACAACAGCCACTCCGCCATGTCTGCATAGTAAAAATTTCCTAGGTGCGCGGTTTGGAAACTTTGGGCCACGTGGAGCTGTGCGGACCTCACTGATGCGTCAAGCATGAACCAAGCTTCAATGTCTCAGGCACTGATCTGTGGACATTGACTGTATATTAAAACACTGAATGTATATTTAATGGACGGACCCTCCACGCCGTCACCCGTAGGTTTCTGAAGAGCTGGATTGAAGCCCAGTGGGCAGCTCCCTCTACCACCATCTTGGTCTCGTCACTCCTGGAAAATACAAAAATAGAGCTGAGAGCGAGGCTGTGAGGGCGGGGGCAGATGATTGACACCCACCAAGCTAACTGAGCTAACCAAAGCCGATGGAGGTTGGTGGGCACCCTCTGCCTTCTGGCTGTAACACGTTTTACGTGAGGCGAGGCTGAGACCTTCCCTGGAGAAAGCAGGAGGGCATCTGCTACCTGTCAATCAAAAGGACACGCCCCTAAGTATTCATAAATCCAAGCTTTATTTACTTCTAAACGGATGAGTTGCAAAACAATAAACTCCCCTCAGTGTTGTCATGACGGTAAACTAGACCTATTAAACCTAAAATGTTTTATTGAACCAGGCTGTAAACATGTTTATTTCTGCTGTGAAGTTGGCATTTTTAACATGAGAGTCAATGGGAACGTGATCCTTTCTGGAGCCAGCCCCTAGTGGATGAGAGGTGAACTGTAGTTTTTGTCATGTCTGAGTTGGCTTCACTTTAGGCAGCTAGTTTAAAATAGTTTAACGTTGAAGTTATTGAAAAAAACATGAAAGGAGCTAATTTCCTGTTTAGCTGTCTAGATTTATTATTAAATGTAATTCACCTAGCACATTCACTTGAGATGGCCAAAAGGGTGACCCAGAGGCATTCTGGGAAATCTAAAGAAAGTGTGCATGGGATCATGGTTGACACACTTTTCCCACCTTTATTAGATGGTTCATTCATGCCAATTTCCTTAAATAATTGATGAATAATTGATGCCAGACAAATACGACTCTGCTGCTTGTTTCCAGGATGTGCCCCCCACCCCCCCCCACCCCCCCCATCATTGTCATTCCCAGCCAAACGCATCACTAGTTGTAATTTTTTTGTTCATCTACTGTATTTACAGTATGGCACCTTGTGTCTGGATTATGTGGGATTATCTTTAAGACCTAACTTTGATCTATGCCCGCTGGGTAGTCGTACACGGAGTGCGTTTGTGTCAGAGAGGGAAGGAAATAGAGCGAGCGCTGCGGTTTAATACTCCTGGATGATGCTAATGAAGTGGAAGGAGGAGTTGATAAGCCTCTCACTTAGGGATTTGCACTGCACTTGTGTTAGATTAAAAACACACAACGTCAAACACATCATGTACATTCACACACATGGACACGCACTTCCTGTCCCTGCGAGAACACTTAGCGATGTGCTCTAGTGTCAACTTAAACCCGATTTTTACGCACAAATCACAGCCAAACCCACAAACGACTTCAAAAATAGTGTCATCAGGATAGTTTTCACACACAATTTGCACAAACAGAACACACACACAATAATTCATGCATGAAGCAATAAATTGTGATGCTAATTAAGTGAACGAGCCTACAGGGAGTTCTTCCAGGGCAAAATGAAAAACATAACACAACAGCATAAAACAAAGAAACCATCTCTGTTGGATAAATCCCTGTGACGTGCTTTTGACATAAGTTACAAACACATAATGATTTATTTTCCTAAATATTAACCGAACGCACGTCCTGCGGAGCTTTGCAGCTTTCCTCTAACACCCCTCAATCTTTAGCAGATAACAGCGCCGTCCTTCTGTTGTTTGTGTTGGTATGAATTATAGATTAGCTCAATGGTCCTATTAACATTCACTATCTTCTCCATCATTGTCCTTGCAAATCAATGTTCCCTCGGTCCCGGCAGTCTGCACCCTGCAAACCTTGTTACTCTAATGCACTCTACCACATTAAGGTGACGCGGCCCAGCAGCTTCTCCACAAAGAAGATTTTTATTGTTTCTATTCCCAAGGATTGCACAATGGGGTTGCTGTGATTAGTGGCATGAAGAAGATGATTTAAGGACGCGCCTGATAACTATAATTGCTCTAAAGATAATCTTATCAGATGTTTCTGCCATGTGTGGTGTGGTAAGAGCACTCTGGTCTGCTTGGAGGCACGTCGGGTCATTCAATCGGGGACATTAACCATGTTTGTTTGTCTTGGTCTGATTTTCGAGGACAAACAAGGATGAACGTGACGAGCAGCCAATCAGAAAGTGAGTTGCTGCAGGAACCTCTTCCACCATGTTTGTTTACGATGAAGAGTCGTTTGATGTCTCCCGACTGGAGAATGTTCGTGTGTGAAAATGGTTCAGGATTAGTTTTTGCCCTGTTGTTCTCATCACCCCGTGTGCAGTCGCTCTCGTTATAAAAATCATCAGTTTTAAAATCCCGCCATGTAAACTTGGCTTTACTTGTGAATTTAGTTGTGCTTTCACAAAGTTAAACTCATGATGCAGCCAGCCACAAGGGGGCGCTCCATTAGCTTTGCCTTTAATTTCAGGTTCAGATTTCTCTTTGGTGATAACAATTCAGGATATTTGACAACCTGAGGTCCAGAGCTCAGTAAGCTAATTATCATTTCTGAGGTGATGAAGCCAGTTTTCAAATAAACATTATGATTAAATCTACACAATAATTAATACTTTATTAATTTGATCGTTTCTCGAGGAGGAAGTAGAGATGTGTGAAATAGAAGACATTAAGGAGAAGTTAGGAGGAAAAGTGAGTAACGTTTTTTTTTTACTGTCAACCCTTCAAATAGTTCCAATTAGCAGCCGAGCACTCTGTCATGAATATGAATTAATCTGACTCCAGATGATGAATTTGGAGTTTTTAAAGAACTTCCAGTCGCTGGCTGAGGTATATTTTAGATAAAAACTGAGATAAAATTGCAACATAAAAATAACTAAATAGACAGATAAAAGGTTTTGTGTTCACACAAAGAAGCTACGCTCACGCTCCTATAAAAATGTGCAGCAAACAAGAGCCACGATTGGAGGGGAGGGAGGAGAAAAGCACGGTTTGCAGATTTCACCAAAAACTAATTAATCACAAGCACGCACTCACACACACACTTACAGTAGATGTGCACACGCAGATCTATTAGCAGCACTACGTGCATGCTGTGGCTAAAATTAGTACACAGTCTGTTGAACAACAAACAGGCCGCGGGGAGGGAGACGAGCTGCCAGAAGGTTTAGCTTCGGTTTGGATGAAGATGGTCGGGAGAGATTTAGATCAGCACATTTCATTGATCTGTGTTGTCTCTAATGTTCTGTCAGTTTTACTCTCCTGCAAAATAAACATCTGTGTAGCTTTTTAGACATGCCTAGAGAAGAGGCTGATTTTACTATTTAAATACATCTTTATGTCTATGTTCCATTTAACGTGAATTTTTGAGAGATAAATCCAGTTTTAGATGTAAAAAGAGCCGTTTAACTAGTAAAATTAATATTTTGTCCTTGCATCAAGAGGGTCATATCTGCACCCTTATAATTATGAGTGAGTAACATAAACACAAGGTACCAACCTGCACCCCATCTGCAAAACATCCCACTCTCTATACGCAGACATAAACCACCAGAGAGGGCTTTTAGCGTCTTTCCCAGGTGTTCTTTTTCAAGCAATGAATAACTCATACAAATGAGTTGCAAAAACATGGAGTGTGGGTGTTTCAATAACCCTCATCCATATTCATTGGTGCCTCTGCACTCGTGGTTGATCCTTTTAAGGCGCCAAACCGACAACTCCAGCACACGGCACTCGGTTCAGTAACAAAAGATATATGGCAGCGACTTTTCCATTAAAGGAATACAAATCATGCTGGGAGATTTTAATAGACTTCATGAAAACACACAATTGTTTCAAAAAGTTTTAAACCTAATTTGCTTTATAGGAAACACTGGAAACAACTTACACATGTACAATGAAGCTTAATGGTAAAGAAAATACTATACTGGTCCAGTATAAACCTGATTTATGATGTATTTTGTGTGAGAGGTTTACCGTATTTATTCTGCCAAACTGTAACAACATGAGCAAATATCACCCATGTGTTGACAATATTAACCAAGAAGCAAAACTATTTCAGGCTAAAGACACTTTGCTTTCACAGCTAAATCTGTGTTTTGAGTCAAAGATGTAACAAGAAGTGTTAAAGGTGCAATATGTAAGAATGAGGTAAGAAGGACATCCTGTGGTCAAATTTGGGTACTGCAGCCCATTTTTATAAACAAAAGGTGACTTTCTCATTACAGTCTGGTGAGTTTCACGGCTGTTGCCAGTTATGAATCAGCGCCAGAAGATTCTAGATGACAAGTGAAGACGAGTCACACTCAGTAAGTTGATAAGGAGATAAATACATTGGTATATCTGGTGTTAGCACTCCTGGGGGTTTACGGTAGGGAGCCCTTCCTACACTTATTACGGTGGTATTTCTCTGGCATTAGAAGAGTTTGCCGTCTTGCTGTTAGCTTGCTGTGGCTTCTTAGGGATACAACGAATAACTTCTGGGTCGCTCCTGTTTACTGGCTTTGGTTCTTTAAACAACTCTGGAGCTTTTTGCCTGCTGCTGTCAAATTACATACTATATATATATATATATATATATATATATATATATATATGTGTGTGCGTGTGTGTGTGTGTGTGTGTGTGTGTGTGTGTGTGTGTGTGTGTGTGTGTGTGTGTGTGTGTGTGTGTGTGTGTAAAATAATGAATTTGCACACAAAAAATAACAAGGAAAATTAATTTTGTTACTAGATTATACTGAATAACTGAGGTATAAAATTTCAAATGATTACTTAAATTTGCTTCTTACCTCCTAAATTAGGAGTCATGCATTAAAACTAACCTGGTTTTATTATACAATCATCTTTTTTATGTGAAAAGAATCAGAGAGCAGTCTTGATGTGTTTATTAGATTATCAAGGGACAGTATCAATCAATCAGCTGATGCAACAAAAGCTGAGATGGAGTTACTTTGGAGGGTTTCGTGTATTTTGAGTATTTTATGGCTTTAGGTCAGAAAATCCTAAAGATTTAAATTTTAAGATTGTTGGAACAGGAGGATTGGGTCAAAAACAGCATGATTCTCCCGCAAAGTGAACCGGGCCTAAGTTTTCAGTATTTTGATCAAAGTTTTATGTCGAGCCAAGTCCTAAGACGCATCTTGAGTCAAGTAGTAACCATAAACCTTGAGCTCTTAACAATTCACTTGATCAAAACTGTAAATGAATCACAGATAAATATTCTGGTGTCGAGGGGACCACATGGAGGACACGTGACACAGGAAATAAAGGTTTTATTTTCTGGCTTGTTTTTTTAAAGCAAAACTCAAAAACAAGACAGAATGAAGGTTCTGTTAACCTACAAAGTGTGAAACTAAACTTAAACAGGAGCGCTCTAGAGGCTCTCACAACGTATCACAGAAAACTATTAGTTCAAACACCACACAGGACTTCTGAGTCTGTTTAACAAGAATTCTCTTTACGCTGACAAACATCAAACACTCAGGTTCAACGTCTGCATGAGAGACAACAGGCTGGAGGACAGGCAGCTCAGGTCTGTTGCTCCTTCAGCATCTGCTTCACAAGGCCCTTTATACTCAGCCACTGATGGTAACTCCGCACAGCTGGTGATGCAGGGCGGAGCCAGGTGGAGCAGGAGGAGGCGGGCGCAGCCTGCAGGGCATGGTGCTGAACGGACAGCTCCTCTGAACATGCGCAGCAGGGATTAGCAGGGCAGAGGCCTCCTCAGGTGCAGCACCAACAAGGTGAACACACAACAACACAAACGGCTGTGGCCGTAACAAAAATGAAATCATTCACAGAAATGATGAATCTTTTATTAAATGTGAGTTTATTTGACAGAAGAAGCAGCAACAAAAGCTCTAAATGATGAGAGCATTAGGACTGCTGATGCTCACGAGCAGCAGACTCTCAGCAGCCACTGATTTTTTTATTTTTCAGTCAAACATCATGTTTTTCAGACAGTTGTTGATCAGGCTGCTTGGAGGTTGGACCAATCAGAGATAAGTGGGCTTTTTTAGGAAGAAAATCTGCAACATGCAGAGGGAACAGCAATGTCCTAGCTGCTTCCTGGAAACCTTCAGCATGAATAGTTCAAGTTCCCGGTAAACTATTATATAAACTCTAACCCACAACGTGGCAGCCATGCTGCTGCTGCTGATCATAACTCTAATGCTACAGGTTGCAGGAATGACACCTTGGTAATTGCATCTTACATTCCTCTGATGTATCCGTCGCTCTAATGACAGCGAGAGGTCCTTCATGCAGACAAAAAAGACAATTATATCTCTGCAGCCCCGATGACCTGAATGAGAGGATGTATTTTCATTACTGCAATCAGAGGATGATTACATTTCAGACGCAGAATACCATAAATATAGCAGCTGATGTTTTGTATTACTACTTGAGAGCCATCTCTTGCACAAATACTTCAGAAATGTTTCTGAATCACTTTAGAACGATGTTACGAGTTGAAAACTAAGAAAATGTTTTCATTTTCTCACAAAACATCTGAAAATGATTCCACTCTTCCACTCAAGAGAAACGTACGGTTTTTGAATAAACAAATAAAACACTGACAACAAAGGGTCGAGTCAAAGGTGGGATTATTTTAGACGCAGACGATGTTTAAGAAGAAAACTGTTTTTGACAGACGTCTGAGCGCTTCCTTCCAATAATTACAGTAATCCTGATTACTCTGCAAAATAAATCATCAGCTCACGGGTGAAATCGTGCATCCCACCTAAAGTCCCAAATAATTATAACCGTCACCCTTTTTCCTCCCCAGCAGAAACAGAAACGACTGCCTGAATACAGACATGCAATTAAGTTTCGATTCAAGTGGGGAAAGCAATCGCTACTCCGACGCCACCTTTCAACCCCACCAACATGCCTGCAAAGCAATTTTCTAGAAGCGGCGAAAACACGTTTTTCCCTTTCTTTTCCCAAACTGGCTCCTAGAAAAAAAGATGACTTTCTTTCTTTCTTTCCTTCTTTCTGTCCGTCACACTTTCTATCTTTTCTCTATATTCCCTTCTCTCTGCACGTCTTCAGCGTCTCCCCTTTGTGCCTCCTCTCTCGAGTCAGTCGTGCATGCGGGTCTGTGAGCGAGCTGACACAAGGCTGCAAACATCTGCCAAGCAGCAGAAATCCTGTCTGAAAACCTCTAGAGCATCTCCACTGAAGACTCTCTCACACACACACACACACACACACACACACACACACACACACACACACACACACACACACACACACACACACTGCGAGTATGGTTTTAACTAGCTGATTCGATACACATCTGACACACTACCAATGACTTTCCACTTTCCGCTACACTTTGAAAACATCTGACTCCTAATTAAGAAGAGAAGGCAGCTTTAATATAAACTGCTAGACATCAGTTGAGCTTAATACTCAGCAGTGAGCAGTAAAATGTGAGCAATTAAAAACAATAATCTTCCACTAAAGGGTTGTTCATAATGGTTACAAATGAGGAAAATACAAACTTATGTTAGCGTTCATGTGCTGCCGTAAACAAACACCAATAATAGTCATAGCAGCAGAATTTACACTGCCATTAATTACTGCACTTCTCTTCTTTAAGCACCACTGGGACATTCTTCATCCATGTTTTTTATTATACAAAGGGGACATTAAGTAAAAATGGGTTTTTGCATCTTTTGTGCTGCCATGTGGGTTTCTACTAGCTTAGAAATGTAGTCCAACCATAGCGGTAGTGAAAAGATTTAGCCCCGCATGTCGGTCTAGTCACGCGCCATTGTAGCCTCAGCAGGTCTACCATTGGCTCAGCGAAGTGTAGGCCGGGCCAATCCCTGTGCGCTATGCTTAGAGAGACATTGGGCAGCCTTAGCACCATTACGGCAGAGCTTTTATTTTTACGGTGATGACTGCGCAAACTACAAAGATGGCAGCAGCTCAGGAACACCGCTTAATAGAAACGCCTTTAGCATCATCTTCGGACTATTTAGACTTGGGCTTTTCTTTCAGTCAAGAGAAGATAGAAGTAATCAAGTCCTTGATTTTGAAAACTGATGGTGTATGGCAGACTGCCCCGTTGTCCGATTTCCGTAGCGATGAATACGTCAAGTTGTTCATTGCTCTGATTGGTCCTAGCGCTGTCCAATTTCGTGCAGACAGTTTGAAAGACAACCGCAGATTCCACCCCACGGCTGACCTGTGTCTATGGGTCGTCGCCAGACTGAATATTTACATATATAGGATAGCTTACCAAGCTAGTTATCTCTACTGCCTCTAGCCTGAATAAATCTGTTTGTCAATGTTTGGTTTAGAAATTAAGTGCCTAAAAACAAGTCGTTTCAAAAAGTCCTCATTTGTGATATCACATTTAGCATTAGCATTAGCATAGAACCACCTCTCAGCACTCCAGGCTAAAGGAGCAGCAGCTCTACACTGAGCCCCTCCCAGATATCGGAGCTTCTCAGCTTATAGCAGACTGAGTGGGGAATGGGTGGGCGTGGCCAGCATGTTTTTTTAGAGTGACAGAGCCCTGAACCAATCACTTTATATGAGGAGGATTTAGCACAAAAAACTCGACCATAGAACTTTTATAACTTAAGGAAAAAAATCCTAATGTGTCCTTTAACTTCTCTTCTTACTGACAAAGACGTAAAAACTGCGTTTCTTGTTTTAATCCCAGAAGAGCATCCATTTATTTATGGCTGCTCACACGCATCCATGTGTCAGCGTTAATAGCTGGTCCTGTTTCACATTTGAAAAATCACTAACTGCTACAGTTCCAATTCTAGTTTCATGTATTCTATAGAACCTTTACCAGATTGTTTCTGACAGCGAGTGGCTCCAGTGGGAATCACATGTTTGACCCGGCTTCTGGCTAAGCCTGGTTCTCTCCAATTAGAAGCACATTTTCCAAAATAAAAATAAAAAACTTCACTCCTCTTGTAGCTCTTCTTTTTCCTCTCGGTGTCATCAGGTATACCTTAAGGCCTTACAATTTTGTTCACACCTTAAGAGGTGAATATGACTGTTGCCATGGATGCCAGGTCAACAGAGTCAGCATTGCTGTTTTTATATTGCACGTTTGAATGTGTGTAGGCTGCTGAGATGGCGGAGAGTGTTGCATGTTCCCGTGTGAAAAGCGCTGCATGTGGAGAAAAATCTGCCGGGAGCAACTGTGATAGCAACAGGGTGATCAGAGCCTCCAGAGGACACGTACTGTACACGGAGCCACACAAACAAACGGGCACGCTCTCACATGAACACAAAACCAGGCAAACACTGATGGCAGCTAAACATCACGTACAAAAACATGACCGTACCTATCTCTTCAGTCGTTTTATGTCGGTATTTTTCTGTATTTTAAACCTCATACACGTCTAGTCTCTGAGATTGTTTTAACATAAAAAAACTGATTCAACATTTTTTTTGTAACTTTTTTCCTGCATTAATCAATACAATGCACTTTTTATTGTAAGAAAACTACAAATGAAACAGCATTTCAATATGTTTCACTATTCAAATATTTAGCAAAAAATATGTTGAAATCTTTGCTATCTACTGTAAAACACGTAAACAGCTGACTGTTGGCATGCAGCCACTTCACGGCACTCCCAGATGTCGATAAAAAGAAAGGGGTGACAAGGGGAAGAGAAGGGGATGAGGGAGGAACATCTCCCCCCCCCCCATCCCCAACAGAAGGCAGAGCTGGGGTTCAGAAAAACACCTTCAGACAGTCACAACATAAACCACATGTGGTGGGTGGGAGGTGTGGGGATCCCCCTTGCAACTTGAGAGAGTTTGCAGCTATCCAGCACGCACTTCAACCTCTGCTGCTCGGGGGTGGGAAGGAGAGGTCAGGGAACAAGGAGAGCGTTGAAAGCATGGGAGGGTGTGTGCAAGTCTGTGAGATGCTGAGTTCATGCATGTGTGTTGCGTCAGTAATAAGTGAGTCCGTGACTTTTCTCCCAGTTCAGTCAGTGTCTCTCGTGATACGAGTTCCTGGCGAGTTCCTGGCGAACCGATCCAAGGAGTTCACAGGCCCATGTGAGGAATGGGGGAGTGAGGGGCGGAGCAACTGTCTGTATCAATTCTCCAGGGGAGCCTTTTAAGGCTGAGATAAGGGAGCCAAATTCAGATAATAGCTAGCCTAGTGAACTAGACCAAATTCTTGCTTTGCAAAGTTTGGTCTAGGCACGCTTCATTGGAGCCCTCGCAGCCTGATCCACTGCTGTGGCTGTCCAATCACAGCTCGCTATAGTTTTGGTCAGGCCAATCACAGCGCTCTATATTGTGGGCCAATCACAGAGCGGGAGTAGCCAATGACGTCAGCGCTGCAGCCGCAAACACAAACAACATGGCGGGAGTGCAGGAACCACGTTTGTTTGAAACGGCTTTGTCATCAACATTGGATTATTTAGACTCCAACGTGCGTAAGTCTGTCTGATATACTTAGCGGCTTCTTATTTTTATCAAACAAAGTAGTGCAATGTCCCAGTACACCTGATATTCACATGTTTTTCATACAAAAACGACAGAAATCATTGATGTTAGACGCCATTGCTGGTTCCCTCTTTTCCGTCGCTGTGATTACGTCACGTTCGTTACTCTGATTGGTCCTAGCGCTATCCAATTGCGTGCTGACATTTTGAAAGACAACCGTAGATCCCGCCTCACGACTGAGAGCCGTCAATAGGTCGTGGCCAGACTATATATTCACATATATAGGATGGCCTGCCAGGCTAGATAATAGCAATTGTTTTGGAACAGGCTAGATTATTTTTTCCTCTGCCGCTTGTCCTTCTGCAAGCTCAAGGCAACGTCTAAACAACCGAATTCGGGGGTCAGTTTCCACCAAGCTGAGAACTTCTCCAAGATGTTTTCCATTCTGCGTACGAGTTCCAAAACCACAGCCAGTTTGCTGCTCAGAGCATCCAGCTTATGATTTAGCTCATGTAAAGCTTGAGTCTGAGGAGTTACAGCACAACACATTTCTTCATTGAGCTTGGGAAATTTGCCGCTTCTACTAGCCGAGACGTACTCTGCTCTCTCCTTGCCACAAAATCAACACAACCTTCCACTTTTCCTTTCTGTGGTTAAATGCAGGCGATGAGGGTTGAAGATCATTTTCACATTCAGCATGCAAACAAACTCAGAGGGGCCAATCATATTTCAAAACAAACAAGTCTTACGTGGCTTCTGAGTGAACAAGACCTTTAAAGAGCCTTTATCATGACACTCATTTTATCTGCAGTTTGGTCACCAACCCCTCTCAGAGTTGTCACATATTTCTTGCTCTTCTGCATCATGGAAACTAAATTGAGAAAAGTTAAAGCCAAACCCAACAATTCTGCAGCTACGTCTAAATCTAAGCTACATGACAGCAGGGGCTCCACTCATGCCACAAAATCGAGAACCAATGTTTCATAACAATCTAGAGAGTCCCTCGACAAACGTTCACAATATGTGTCCAAAAGTGACTTAGTGAGAAAATGGCTTTATCTATCCATCCTGACTCAGCTGAGAGTCAAACCGACAACTTTCTCTCTGCAAAGACACCCAACGCGTCCCCTTTTTGTCTTTTGTCTTATTTTGCTGTGCTCTCTTGTCACGCTCCTGCTCTCCTCATCTCTCGTCATCTTGACTTTTCCTTCTCTGCTTCTCCAGCTCCTCCTCAGAGGTGAGCACCAGAGGGTGAAAAGAGAGTTATCTTTCCTCGTGTATGGTGAGGATCGGTTCTATTCTGAGGACGTAGAGACAGAGAGAAACAAAGGGGGGGACAAGGCTTCTCCCTCCACATGCATTAACCATGAGAGCAGAGCAGAGAGGCTCCAGACAGTCGACAGCAGGGGGAGAGCAGCTAGAAGCGTGCACACGAAAACACTCTCATACAAATCTGCCTGAGGGCACATGCAGCTTGTGTTTATGTTTAATGACACACACACACACACACACACACACACACACACACACACACACACACACACACACACACACACACACACACACACACACACACACACACACACTTGTAGGTCCACTGCAAGATCAGGAATTTATAAGATGTTGCTTTAAATGATGAAAACCTTTGGCTGGAACTCAGATTCCAGCAGATGGATTGAAAGACGCAATAGAGATAAAATCACTCTGAAATAGACAAAAATCAGACCGTTTTCTGCTCCTTGAAACCATACGTTTGGGATACTTCTGTTGCTACTTTTTCAATTACCAACAACTCAATATTACAGTGAAATGTGTGTGTGGAGTAAATAATGAGTCAATTGTCTTCCTTTAACGAGTCGTTCAGAACTACAACAGCAAGACGGCAAATAACCAAACCACCACAATTGCTGTTGTAACACCCAAGAGTGCTAACACCAGACAATGACAATGTATTTATCTACTTACTCGTCTTTGCTTGTGATCTAGAATCTTCAGCCATTAAACTCATGGAACGGGAGTGAGAGAGTAACTTTTCACTCAGAAAAATGGGCTGCAGCAACCGCGTTTGACCACAGGATGTCAGTCTTACTTCATTCTTACATATCGCACCTTTACACTTATGACCTGTTTTAATGTGATAGTCAGCATGATTACATCTGGCCTCTAAATAACTAGCAAACTAAAAGGCCGAGGTTAAAATAACCTGAACCTGAAACTTGCTGCACTACTCCCTTTAATGCTCCGGAAAACTCTTCAGGATTACTGATCTCTTCCTGCTCACTTTTAATCTCTCTACCTCCAAAAAACAAACTCAAACACATGACTGATGTCCACTCCTATCACACCGGGAAAAAAGGTTGTGGATAAAAGGACGAGAGGATGAAAACGTAGGGTTTCTAAAGGACGACCAGGTGCTGTCGCTGCATGATAATCGTGTTTGAGGTGGAGGTTTTTAGACTCACAGATAAAAGGTGGACATCCAGCTCTGAGTTGAGGAATTCCCCAAAGTTGAGGAATTTAATTATCTCCAAGTTTATTTCAAGAGTGGATCTGAACTGAAGAACCAACCAACTGTGAAGGAATTTTAAATGTAAACGCTTGTGCTATTTTTTCCTGCATTTATTCATCTCTCTTGTATCATCAAAGCTTCTTTTGATTATTCTATTTTATGCCCCAGGATGACACCCCTCTCTCTGCTTCCTAATGTTAGTTTTGAGACCCATTAATGCTGTAATGAATAATTAAAAACTCAAGTTTGCTCCTCTAGGAAACAGCAGAGAACATCTGGGCTACTAGAAGCTAACCGTTAGCATTAGCAACTCCTTATTTGTGGCGGTAAAACATCAACGTTGCAGAGCAAATGGAGTCAGTGGTAGAGTCGTGTTGCTGTTATCCAATCAGAGGCCGGATGTCCAAATATCAGGAAATAACACTCCAAGTCCTGCAGCTCTACTCTGATGCGGCGCACTTCCTGAAACTGGTGCACCGGAGCTTTATTTCCCCCAGAGTACAACTTACAAAGCATTCATTCCTGTTAGAGACCACTGCAAATGTATTGATTAAACGAGTGATCCACACCTTTAATAAAATGAATAAATATAAGTACATACAGAAGTTATCAGTTAAACCACAGAATTCTCTGCACAAATGTTAAGAATGTTTGTTTGAACGGTGGCTGAAACCATAGATTTTATGGTTTTTATGCCCTCTTTGGGCAGCAGAACTATTCACGTCACGTTTTATGATAGAATGATGTTTCGGTCGTGCAATCCAGTCACAGCAAACTAGCAGAAAAACACACTTTATTTATTATTTCATTAGAAATGCATTAATGTCCAATCATCTACTCTGTCTTCCTTCTGTCTCCTCATTGGTCCTCCTATTTTGTGTTGTTGTTTATGCCTTTTTCTTTGTACCAGCCTTCCTCTCTCCATTTGTGCTGTCTGAACACACCCAGGTTACTTACCGGTGTTTGTTTTTCAGTCTAGAATCTGCTATTGATCCAACAGAAGAGCCGTCAATACAAGCTATTAATCAGATAATGTGAAATACCACACAGAGTCAGCTATTGGCATTTGGTACATCACCCATATTCTATTAGAGACCTCGATCCCTCACCTTAACCCTTATTAATGCAAGATGCACACACACACACACACAGTCTCCCTCCTTCCCTCCTCATCTCTGGCCTCACACCTTTGCTGATGGACAGGTTTATTACGAGCTCCATGTTCCCATTTAAAAGGTTTACATAAAAGCTGCACAAGCATATTTTGTGTGATGCATCACATGTGGGGATTTGTGTGTGCACACATTTTGTGTGCATGTTTATGTGCATCATCCATTAATGTGTGAAACTTCCAGCCTGTAGAAACAGCAGCTAAGCCACAAACACCTTTTACTGCCCGAGGTTTTTAGCCACCGTGAGCTCCCAACAAGCTCATTTAAGCTCAGATTCGTGTAATCGTATTGTTTTTATCTCTGTAAAGGAAATGATTTTTTACGTCTCAAAAGCAGATACTGTGCTTCTGGTCATGTGCTGTTGTGATGTGTGGTGCCATTTTACTGTATTGACCTGATACAGCTGTACTGGGAACTTAAAAGTGACAATTTTGACTAATATTCCGATAACTAATAGCTATTAGGAGACAATCTGGAGGGACAAATAAGATAAATGTGTCACTGTGTCAGAACGTTTTTCTAAAAATGCAAATGAGAAGTTTGTTAGTTTCTGTTTTGCAAAATAATAAATAAGTGAGCTGTACTTGGAGGAAATTTCTGTTTGTCTTTATGTGTGTGATCATGTTTTAAACCAGGTTGCATGCTTTACATAAATGCAGGGGTATGTATTCATCCAGTGCTTCTATTAGCTTAACAAAGCTGCAGCTCATCCCAGTGGACAACTTCTAAATAATCCAAATTTATCACATTTATACGGAAGTTTTGGTTATCAATAAAACAAGTAAAGGTTGCGGCATCTCAGATAAACGTCTGAAAATCTCAACGTGCAGATTCAGTATTTACCCTGATGCAAAACCGAAGTCTTTGTGCCTTAAAGACGGTAGACTGTAATTAGAGGTTGCATTACAATGATTGCATCTTACATATGCACGGACATGTTAAGTCCACTGAGGTGCCCTTGAACAAGGCACTTTCCATCCCAGCAGCTGCCAACAGCGTGGGGCTGTGACAGGTTGCAGCGGACGGTATTCTGGTCACGCGTTGGAGAGCTGCAGGACGGCCGGGGATCAATGCGTGTAACAAAAACACATAAATGTAACTGGATTGAATTTTATTTTGCTGAAGGAAACGCGTGACTCAGACGCCAGCGTTACTGGTGAGGATGGGGTGACTCACACGTCAGGTTTTTCTCTGCGAAGCGTCTCTAACACCTGTTCCAGTGTTTGGAAATGTGTTGCATGAATATTTGATGCCGACAGCTGGATGCTGATTATGCGTTCAAGTGTGAGCATGTTTTTCTCCGTGTCTGAGTCTGCAGCCATGTTGCATTTACAACAACCACAGGAAGTGGGACGGTGTCTCGTTCTACTGAAGCTTCATGATGGAATGGTTTCCTTTGAAAGGTTTGTCTTTGGGAATCAACGGAAAGCCTGGAATGTGTGTGAGAGAGGTAATGGGACATTTACGCTACGGTCAGCTCGGTCTAGTCCTGATAGAGTTGTGCATTTACGTTAGCATTGTCCGTGCAGAGCCGACCGCTTTTTTCAGAACTGCTGAGCTGACCCAACACCTGATTGGCTGGCTGAAGTTACGTCACTCTCACGCCTACCTACCTGGCGGTGTGCGTGTGAGGTGAAGTGCTTACCCTGATGCGTTGTCTGCTTCATAGCCGCTGTAATGTTTCATGATGCCAAACGGCTTCCTGGAGGACTCCATACCCCTCCTGGGCCTTACGCCTTACCTGGTGACGCCTCCTTGCATGTTATGCAGAGTCTGTTCCTCAAAAAGAGCCACAGTCCAAGTACCAAGTATAACTAGACATCCTCTGTTGTTTTAATCATCTGATCCCACTCGTCTCTTACCGTGCTCACACCCGCGTTTGTTTACCAACTTGTGGCACTTACAGATGACACCACAGACTTCTCCCCGACACTTTAGCAGAGCCCGCCCATGTCCTCGCCCACATCCGCGTTCCTGAGAAAGCCTGAGAACGGGAGCGGGCTGTCTGCACCCGGCCCAGGCCGAGCTGACTGTAGCGTGAATGCACCGTAAGTCACTCCGCTAGTGGCGTAGGGGAACCCGGTGCATAATAAATCACATTTCATTTGTTATTATTATTCCCCGGCTCTGTATGTGCAGTGAACATAAATATAAATTAAAATCAAAGTTATTCCAGGTCCTTAAGCTGGTTTCCTGTTTAGAAGATGGAGAAAGCAGTTGTAGCGATGTGGAATAATGAGGAAACCCCCAGAAAGGATGATTCCACCATCATCTCCTTCCCTTCTGTGTCTCCAGGGTTCACGACAGCAAATTGGAGTCACAGTGAGCTCTAGTTGGTGTAACTTCCACTCGCCTCCTGCACTCAACAGGAGAGCTGCACGAATCATACTCAACAATTTGTGTCGAACCGCACCGATGCCATACAGTTGCCTCCAATTAATTGTTTTACGCTCCGTTCCTCTGATCTGCAAAGCTGTCGATTTGCCACCGCAGTGAATCCAGCAATTGGCAGGTAATTAATTAAATCTTTTAAATTTGCTTTCTTCATCTATTTTCTCTCTCTTAGCTCCCATTAGCAGAAGTAAGCACGGTGGTTTTCGCTTCCAGGCACAAGATCTCATCATTCGCTGATTTGGAAAACAAAACACTGACGAGAAAAAGCAAAATGGTGGACGGGGTGGCAAAACAAAACGTTAAAAAATAATGCGTTCAATTTTAGGAAATAAAAGGGTCATTGAGTTATTTTGTTCTTGTTACTCATCAAAATAAAGCTGAATCAGATTATTTTAACGTGGGGATTTAGTGACAATTAGGAATAATTGATGAAAACCTTTTTGAATCTTCCCGTGCCTTATTAATATATATAATCACACTCAATGCTCATGAACAGAAAGAAGTTTGTTTTACTTTGAAGTTTGATAATTAAAATAATAATGAAAAAAAATCTATTTTTTATCTTTGACCAATATAAATATGAAAATAACGAGCTAAGCTATTATAATGTGTTATGTCAAATGAAAATACAATAATAATAAAATAAATGTAACATATAAGTCACTTAGATCTTCTACCAGAGGACAGAAAACAAGTTTAGGATTAAATCCTGAAAGGTTTTGTTGGACGAACTAATCCTGGAGAAGAGGTAAAACTCCTAAAACTTTAGAAATAGATCAGATGTGACGTATATAAGAATAGACATAGATCCCTGCTCTGTGTTTGAGGTTTCACGTTGGTTTTGCACCATTAAAAAGGTGATTGGTGCTAAAACTTTAAAATACCGCAAAAAGTAAAGTAATGGCAGCACTTTAATGCACCCTTTTAAACTCATGCACATTTTTTAAGCTGTGCCATAATTTTCCCTTTTTTCAGCATCAACTGAACAGTTTAAAGAAGCCTTCCTAAGCGCTGACTAGAGGGCGTGTTTGTTTTCGGTGCATCACTGACACTTGAGGTATCGGAGTAGATGGAGCTGACCTTCAGGTGAAGGATTGTAACGAGAACAGCTCAGACCTGTATGTTTCTGTGAGCATGTGTGGGCGGAGGACTGAATGTGGAGGTGTCAGCTTATAAAGTGGCATCAGGAAAAAGGAGGAACGGGGCTGTGACTGAGAGCGGAGCTGGAGGTGGATGTTCTGTTCATGAAGGTGTGATACAGCAGGTCAGCGCACGCTCATGGCGTTTATATGAAGCACTTGGCGATTCTCTTTCTGTGATAAGTGCTATATAAATACAATTTACTTACTTACTTAGATTCTTATTTATCTCTGTATTTTTGATTTTTGTTACCTTGGATGAAGATTGGTTCTTGTTAGAAATTCCTAGAAAAGTCTACTAAAGTAGATTTAGTTATTTGTTACTACATAATTATAAGTGTTGTTCTAGTTACTGAAGAAAAGTAACTAATTACATTGACTACTAACCTTATTCAAAGAGTAACTCAGTTACTTTGAGTACTTGAATGTGCGGGCAGCATGCCAGACATTTATGTTAATCGGACAAAAACACTCTGAGTTACTAGTTACTAGTAACTAGAAATGTGTTACTACCAGAGGGCAAACTTCACCTCTCAATGATGAAGCCAACATGGAAGTGACAAAAACTGCAGTTCCCGCCTCATCCACTAGGGGCTGGCTCCAGAGAGGAGCATGTTCCCATTGACTCTCATGTTAAAAACGCCAACTTCACAGCAGATGTATACATGGTTACAGCCTGGTTCAAAAAACATTTTAGGTTTAATAGGTCAAGTTTGCCTTCATGACAACTCTGAGGGGAGTGAAGTGTTGTGTAAGTCATCTGTTTAGATGTAATTAAAGCTTGAAGTTATGAATAATTAGGGGCGTGTCCTTTTGATTGACACGTAGCAGATGAGCCGTCAATGCTAGCAGCTTGCCCTCCTGCCTCGGCCTCACGTTAAAAGTGTTACAGCCAGAAGACAGACGGTAGCAGAGTCACTCAACCGCAGAAGCCCCCGACAACCTCCGTTAGTTCAGTTAGCTCACTTAGCTCATTGCTACATTGACAACAGCGCTCTGCCCCCACACTCACAGCTGAGTGACACGGCCAAGATGGCGGTGGAGGGTCACTTCAGAAACCTACAGGTGACAGTGTGGACAGTCCGTCCGTTATTTCATTGGTTACAACCCAAAACTGATAATTCCTCCCATCCATGATTTATCCTAACGGACAGAGGTGATTACGTTAAAAAATGAACCTTTAACCATTCTGAGAACGACTCATCCCTTCCTTGATATTTTCTCCTGCTGAAATGTGCCGACTCATCTGGCTTAGAGATTCTCCGCGTGCATTATCCTCCTTTAGGAAAGATACTTGCAGCCATTTATAATGTCTTCCACAGGCATTGCCTAAGCCTACTGACACGCCACATGCAAATGCACATGGCAGTAAATGTCCTGTACTGGGAAATGATTCCTGCAAACCTGACGTTCCACGTGACAGGCTCGTCGTTCTCCATCAGAGCACCGCGTTTAAACGAAGGATTGTCCTTCAAACATAAACCACGTTGGGTGTTTTCTATAGTTTTAGGTGGCTAGCTGACACATAATCATGCCCTGTGATATTTGCTAAAGGGGACATATTGTGCATAACTCAGCATGTGGGTCTTCTGCCTCTATAAACATCCCAAACTAGAAAAAACCCATCCGTCTCTTTTCTGCCTCAGTCTGACCACTAATAAAATACTAAATTTATCTTTAATGTGAATGCAAACTTCAGATCATTACAAGTCAAAATGTCTGCAGCTGTAGAAAGAAAAATCTGTTTGGAATGATTTAGAACTTTCTGAACCTCCAGAGTTTTTACGATGTTTATGTTTCAAACTAATTCAACCACCCTTTAATCAGGAATGGAAGAAAACTGGACTTTATTTTTTATATTTTGGGATATCAGGGGTTTTCCCCTCATTTCTAAAAGGCTTTTACTTGTCTGGAGGTCATTTAACCTCACGCAGCCGTCTCACCTGTTACAAATGTACTCAGATATTTCGAGGATTCACTTGGTTTAATCACACTTAAGCAAAAGTCTGCATTCTGCACTGCTGTGCACTTGATTAAGCTTGACGTGTTGAGAACTGAAGAGCTGCTCGGATTTAAAAAAAAACTGCTGACTCCTTTTCCCTCTGCTGTTTGCCCTCTCCATTTATTTCCTACTCTTCCCTTTCTCTCCATCACTCGATGCATCCCTCATTCCTTCAAGTGTCTCTTGTGATGAGGTTTATAAAGCAGAGGAGTGGAAGGGGGTTCATTAAAATCCCCTCCTCCCCTCTTTCTTTATCTTTCTCCCCGTTATCGTCTCTTCAGCTCCCTTTCGACATCTTCACAAGCTGAAATTATAGCAGTACAACACAGAAAGAGCCTGCACAGCAAAATTATACTTTCAAATCTCCCTCCACTCAAGCCTTCTAATGAGCGAGACCTAAATTTTCAACCTGATCTGGGGGAAAAAAAGGAGCAGGAAATAAAAACACAAATGTGAGATGGAGCTCAAACAGGAGAGGCGAGATGAAGAGAGCAAACGGGAAGTGCAGAAGCAGAGATGATATGAGGAACAGCTGCAGAAAGAATATGTTAAGAAGGATGTCAGGCTGCAGTGACGGCTGCAGCCACTGTGTGTGAACAGAAAATGGGATCAGTGATGCTTTCTAGCCAGAAACACCAGGCTGGGACAACATAGTTGTGACTGATGCAAGCATTTTCTACTATTTTTGCATTTCCCCCTCAGTTTAAAGACCCACTTCCTTTGCCAGCCTTTTGTCAAGTAATAATAACAGTTTGTGTGTGATGTGGGAAGAGACGGAGGACTTGGTAAGTGGCAGGTGGGGGTAATACAGTACATTTGTGCATTGCATTATGGGAAGGAAAGGGGGTGGGAGACAGACATGAAACGTGCAGAGATTTACTAGCTTTGCAGAGGAGCTAAAACGGAGCTATTCATGGCAGATTGGTTGCAGTGGTGGATGCAAAGGTTCAACGGGACAGACAGGACAAGGGAAGGTTGTTAATGTGGAGCTGCGTGTTTTCTGCAGTCGGGATAAAATAGAGCAAGCCAAGAAAGGTCTGGGCATAAAGGAGTATCAGTTCTCATCAGAAGAGAGAGGAGGAAGAAGGAAGAGGACAGAAGAGGAGAAGGAAGGGTGAAGCTTTGTTTTTAATTTCAGATGCTGTGAGCTGCTGTGTGGTTGTTTCATCTGAATGTACCGCTTTGTACTTAAATCTGTTTTTATTCTCACCTCATTTCTGTGTGTGGATGTGAGCATACGTGTGTGTCAGTCTGGCTTTGCATGAGTGAATCTGTGAGAGATGCGATGCACTTCACTAAGGTTGCAGTTTCAGCTCATGCAATCACTCAGCCTTGCAGTCGATCTATGGCTGATTTACCTCTTTCAGCTTCTCCCGATGGTTGATTTTTACTAATCACGCCACATGTTAAGTAAAACTGGCCTCAATCTCGGAGTTGCTCTCACCTGCATTATTTCTAATCATCTGTAGGGTCGAAGTTGGATGAATGAACGGAGTTTGCATGGTAAAAACGATGAGAGGCTTTCTGTGTTAGTCAGCAAGGATATTCAAAGTACAGGAATCAATAGCAACTTTGACGGGGAGAATTAATGAATCATAGCTAAGGCTTTAGCGCCAAGCCTGCGCAGATAAATCAAAGTTTTTCAACCTCACTCACTGAATCGGTGCACATTTAGTCTCCGATCAATCACTGTTCAAATTCAGCGACTGGATATGTGTTCGTTTTTTAATGAATTCTGTCAGGAGTGTTTTCATTAAAAGAGCTGAGTGGAATGGAATGGTCTTGAGTTTGATTGCCTTTTGATTTACAAGAAATATTTGCTCACTAAAAAAGAGTTTTCCAAGTGAATGGTTGGATTTTGAAAAGTAACTAACAATATTTCTCTCTGTCTTCTGTCTGCAGGTTCAAGAATGGTTGTGTCTCAATTGTCAAATGCAGAGAGCTCTTGGCATTGATATGACCACGCCTCGCTCTAAGAGCCAACAGCAGATTCACTCTCCGTCGCACCAAGCCAAACCCATTGTCCAGCCTCAGCAGCCTGCAGCACAGCCAACACAGCCAGCTGCAGCACAGCCCAAACCGCTGGCTCAGAGTCAGTCACCCCAGCGGCAGCAGCAGCAACAGCAACCTCAATCTCAGCCTTACGGCCAGAATCAACCCTACTCCCAGTCCCAACCATACTCCCAGGCCCAGCCGTATTCCCAGTCCCAGCCATATTCCCAGGCCCAGCCGTATTCCCAGTCCCAACCATATTCCCAGGCCCAGCCATATTCCCAGTCCCAGCCATACTCCCAAGCCCAGCCATACTCCCAGGCCCAGCCATACTCCCAGAACCAGTCATACTCCCAGGCCCAGCCGTATTCCCAAGCCCAACCATATTCCCAGGCTCAGCCGCATTCCCAGGCCCAGCCGTATCCTCAATCTCAGCCTCAGCCTTACCCTTCATCGCAACACGGGCCTCAGGCACAGCCTCAACCCTCTCAAGGCTTGCAGACACATCCAGGCGTGCAGTCCACGACAGGGCCCTCTCAGCAGGGTGTGAGGTCTGACCAATACTCTCAGAGAGGCATTGGAGCTCCAGGGGGTGTTGGAGGTACTACAGGAGGCCCCAGTCAGCCAGGAGGTCCTCGGATTCCTCACCCTGGTGCAGTTCCTCTCCCTGGTTTGACGAAGGCACCCTCCCAGCCTGAATTGGGTCGTGGTTCTCCAATGCATCAGTCTGTGTCAAGGCACCATGACCAGACCAGGAGTGCTGGATCCTCCCCGGCGCACAAACCTCAGAGTCAGATCCCTCCTCCTGCCCAGGATGGTCTGACCAAACTGTTTGGCTTTGGGGCATCGCTGCTCAATCAGGCTAGTACCCTGATCAACGTTGATCCTCTACCCACAGCCTCCACACAGCCAAGCCCTGCACGAGGCAAGGTGGTATTTAGCAATGCAGCTTCTGACAACAAGCAGCAACAACAAGGGAGGACCAGCACCAAACCTTTCAGTATGGGAGGTCCCAATGCACCAAGTCAAATGGGAGGTCCTCATGCACCAAGTGGTCCTCATGCACCAAGTCAAATGGGAGGTCCTCATGCACCAAGTCAAATGGGAGGTCCTCATGCACCAAGTCAAATGGGAGGTCCTCATGGACCAAGTCAAATGGGAGGTCCTCATGCACCAAGTCAAATGGGAGGTCCTCATGGACCAAGTCAAATGGGAGGTCCTCATGGACCAAGTCAAATGGGAGGTCCTCATGCACCAAGTCAAATGGGAGGTCCTCATGCACCAAGTCAAATGGGAGGTCCTCATGCACCAAGTCAAATGGGAGGTCCTCATGCACCAAGTCAAATGGGAGGTCCCATTGCACCAAGTCAAATGGGAGGTCCTCATGCACCAAGTCAAATGGGAGGTCCTCATGCACCAAGTCAAGTCGGGGGTCCTCAATCAACAAGTCAAATGGGAGGTCCTCGTGGCCCAAGCCAAACAGCTGGTCCTCATCCACCAAGTCAAATGGGGGGTCCTCAATCAACAAGTAAGCCAGGTGGTCCTCATGCACCAGGTGATATAGGAAGTACCATGGGTGGACCACGTGCGCCAACCCAAAAGCAACAGCAGCAGACCAAACAACAAGAGATGCCACAAGAGCAACAGTCTGCTCAACATAAAAAAGAGCAGCAGGGACAACAACCCCAGCAAACACCTGCTCAGAAAGTGTTACAGAAGCAGGAGCCAGTGACGGGACCTGTGGTAGCTCCGGAGCCAGTGAAGCCCAAGGTGAACTGTCCTCTTTGTAAAACAGAGCTGAATATCGGCAGCTCCGACCCTCCCAACTACAACAGCTGCACCCAGTGTCAGAGCCAAGTGTGTAACCTGTGTGGCTTCAACCCAACGCCGCATCTGGTTGAGGTAAGACACATGCATTAAATCAGCATGTCTTTGTAGACTGTATATTAAATATGCACACAAACAGAAGTATTGCTTACACACACAGACACCCACTAGTCTCTAATCTATATCATCAATGTAAAAGCAGATTCCTATGGGGAGAATAAAGTCTCAATAGATTTGTGTGTGTGTGTCTAGATTTGTGTGTGTGTATCTAGATTTGTGTGTGCATAACTAAAGATTTGTGTGTGCGCATCTATATCTATGTGTGGGTGTATAGATCTATGCATGTGTAACTCTTGATTTGTAACTTGTGTTTACATTTTTGTGTGTAACTTCAGCTCTTACACATACAAATCATTAAATACAAACACACAAATCAACTGGTACACACGGGCAAAACTACATTACACACAGATCAGTTTCCAAGTACAAAAACCCTTTTGAGACTCTTTTCACGCCTGCCTGATTTGCGCGTAGATGGTGCATTCAATGTATGGGTGAAAGCTGGGAAATCTGAATTTTCTTTGGAGTTAGTATAAACTTGTGTTGAAGGGGCAAACATGTTTTTCTGTGGAAAATAGAATATCTCATGATCCTGTAGTTACAAAATATTAACCTAAATTTACTTTTTAATAATCTAAAATAGTTTATTTAGACATAAATGCGTTTATGAGCTCTGAAAACGTAGTCAAATGGTTGTAAGAAATGACCACTAGATGGCAGAGTGGTTCTCTGACTGGGAAAAGCAGGCTTCAAACCGGGAGAAGGCACGATAAGATGGAGCAGCTCTGGTGATCTTTCCTCTGAAGTCAAAAGAGAAAGTTGCGACACGCTTTGAACTCGCTGACGCGCGGTCACGTGGTTTATGTAGCCCCGAATAGTTCCAAACAGCTCAGTGCTGCCAGTCAGTATGAGCGGCTTCTGGCAGGACTGGACACTAAAACGACCCTTTTCTCATTTCCACATGGATTTTTTGGTGATTATTGATCAATAATGTGTATTAATTACTACACTGATTATGTGTTTTATCAAAGCAATTCCCTTTGGAGCAGCACGAACATTTATCATTTTTACCATGGTGATCCTGAGTGTGTAACATGCTGCAGCAGGTCACTGAAGTCAGCATCATGTGGTTTAACGGAAAAATATAAAATAATTCCTCATGTTCATGATCACATTTACTTTACTGATATCACCAATGATGCTGCTGTCTGATCTAAAACTCACATGGCAGTCTCAGAATAAAAAACAGCTGCCCTAGTTCAGATAGTTTAGAAACTCCTCTTTACACACGTCATGAACATTATTGTGTCTCAATAAAATTCACTTTAAACTCAGAAATCTCCAAAGAATTTACAAAACTCTAAACAAATTTAAAACTGCGCTGATGAAGTGAAGAAGCTGAATAGGCCCGTTTAAACACACAAAGACCAGCTGCTAACTAACTAGCTGCAGTTAGCCGGTTAACACGATTAGACATGAATAGAGAATAGTGTTTGTGCTCTGTAAAACCAATAGAATGATTTACTTACATTTGACTTTGTTCAGATTACATCAAGGGCATAAAAGCTGCTTAGCATTGTGTTTTTGTTAGGTTAGCTTACAGCCTCTTTAAAACCCACCTATTAAAAACTGTTTTCAATCATTTAGCAACTTCATTACACAACTCTATTAACATACATGTCAAAGTGAAGTTGGTGTGATTTTGCTGAAAGACAGAAACAATATTCTCTATTCATGTCTATGTTCTCAACAGCTTGAAATGGCTAAAGTAGCTTAGCTTACAGACGTTAGCACCTGCTAACACAAAAATGAGGACAGTGTCAAGCTGCCAGACCTATAAAACGTCTGAAATGGTCTACAATAATAGCTGCATGTTTCATAACCGGACTGCAAAGCGTGCAGGTTTAAATTTTACTTACTTCAGAGGAAAGATCACCAGGGCGCCGCGCCATCTTCTCCTGCTTTCTGCCGGTTGACGACTGCTTTTCCCAGTCAGAGAACCACTCTGCCACCTAGTGGTCATTTCTTACAACCATTTGACTACGTTTTCATAGCTCATAAACGCATTTATGTCTAAATAAACTATTTTAGATTATTAAAAAGTAAATTTAGGTTAATATTTTGTAACTACAGGATCATGAGATATTCTATTTTTCCACATAAAAACATGTTTGCCCCTTCAACACAAGTTTAGACTAACTCCAAAGAAAATTCAGATTTCCCAGCTTTCACCCAGCATTGAATGCACCATCTACGCACAAATCAGTCAGGCGTGAAAAGAGTCTCAAAAGGGTTTTTGTACTTGTAAACTGATCTGTGTGTAATGTAGTTTTGTCCGTGTGTACCAGTTGATTTGTGTGTTTGTATTTAATGATTTGTATGTGTAGGAGCTGAAGTTACACACAAAAATGTAAACACAAGTTACAAATCAAGAGTTACACATGCATAGATCTATACACACACACATAGATATAGATGCGCACACACAAATCTTTAGTTACGCACACACAAATCTAGATACACACACACAAATCTATTGAGACTTTATTCTCCCCACAGTTCCCACCATGCTGTGGGAGTTCTTCATGAAGCAAACAAAGTCAGACCTGAGACGTTTGTGTTTTTATTTGCTGTGAACGATTCTCTTTCCTCGTTTGTTTCGTTTTCATTTTCACCCTGCTCATGGAAACGATTTTAACTGAACGTACACATTTTTTGTTCTTTGACCAACTTTTACTTTCTGTCCCAGCTGTCTCTCCTTTCTGTCTGACTACAGCTGTGCTCTATACCAGCCTTCCAGCTGTTTATCTTAAAAAGTCTGACTTTTATTCCTTTTTTCCAATCTTTCAAATAATCCTCACCTCAGTGATTTACATGTTTAAATTCTATTATATGCACGATTTCAAACACAAACAAATGTGTTTTTTGTTTTTAACCTGAATTAGCCTCAGTATGTGAATCATGTATTTTCTATCAACATAATATTTGTTAATTTTTCGGGTTCAGCGTGTTGAAACAGTTTTGTTAATATCAATTTTCACTTTTTTCTCAGAAAATTATCATTATTATTTATTAGAGCATCCTACGTTTACTTTGTGGCTACCGTAGTCCTCTTGCTGCAGCCAGGATTCTGAGACAAAACAGCCAAATCTGAGTATCACAAATCAAATCATTAACTAATAAAGTTTTTGAAAAGATAGATCTAATGTTCAATAAACCACATTTAATTGTTCTAGTTTTCTGTTCAGTAGTTTGTTTTTATTTTTATGAGATTTTCATGATTTGCTCTATTAAGCCTGATCTTTAATCTGTTTGATTCTGGCCGTGGGCAGGACACTGTCTGGATGGGGTAGTGGGTGGGTAACAGTACAGAAGCTGCAGAGGGGAGGGTTAAACTACCACTCTGCTTCCTGGTCTGGACTCAGTCATCCACCCATTCACACACATTAACACAATATGGTGAGACGCATTTGTAGTCCTACACGTCTTTTCACAGAAAACCTAAAATAACTTTTGCCACTGTTCGAAAATAAGCGCTTTTTGGCATCAATCAAAAGTTTGAAGTTAACACCAGAATACTAACGGAGGTTATGAGAGGGACATCTTAGGGAAATTTTTAATGTTTTCCACTTTAAATAACGTTGGACTGTGAATGTAAGACATGTTGTGGATCATCTATTTTATTGGAGCATTCTTTTTGAGGTGACTCTATTCTGTCAACGATATGAGGCTTCCAACGGTGAGTTGGACATTACTTTTGAAATCCCAAGTGGTTTGACAAAAGTGTTAACCATGTCTACAGTTATGGTTGATCCCTTGATTACCATATATCATTAGAATCATAAGAATCCTAGTTTTCAAATGATGCGTAATATCTATATGTAGATAGGAAGTTTTACAAAGAAAGACGCTGATCTGACGTGGAAGTTTCCATCCATGAGACTAACTCATGAACGTAAAAAAATTGCTCATAAAAAATGATCAGCAAAGGTTCGGCCTGATGCTGATGGTCAAATAATTCCTCCAATTGCCCAACCATAGTGGGCGTGGCCAGCGACAGCCTGTTTTATTTAAAGTGACAGAGCCCTGAATCGGCTCATTCTGGAAGGTCCTGAAAATACAAAAACTGCTGAGAATGTTTCATGTTAGAGGGAATTTGTGCAAATAACGTCATCAACATGTTTTGTATCGACCATAAAACTATTATAACTTAACAATAAAGACACAATAGGTGTCTTTTAAAATTAAAAGCATCTCCTCTCATATGTCCTTGAGTGCTAGTTGCAGTCTGAGGACAACAAGGAGAGTTTAATCCTTTGGTTTCACTCATACTACAGTTAGAAAAACATAGTGATGAAACAAACGTCTAGCAGGCAATAAACAAATAAGCTGGTGTGTGTGTGCATGTGTGTGTGTGTTAAATCAATGTACAGTTCCATCAGAATCCCACCTGCTGAAAGAGAATTCACTCTGAGCTTGGAGCTGAAATAGGCTTTACAGGCAGGGTAACAAAAATGGTGTAAGGTCTCTGTGCAAATACCAAAAGCTAAAGAGATTTTTAAAACAGATTACATGAATTTAGGACCTGTTTGTGTCTTCTACATGTGACTATATTTTATTCTAATAACTGGAACGATCTGTTTCAAAGCAAAACATCAGAGTGTGTAATGAAAAATAAAAGGATTAAATCAACTTGGAGTGGCTTTTTTTAAAAGTAACAATACAATGTCACCAAAAACATATTTTATGAGACAGTCACCTTAAATTACCAAATGTTGTTTTGGATTTTGGCAGGAAAATGGAGCGCATGGAAAATTTTGCATGCATGCACAAGAAAAGTATGCAAACACTACAGAGAAAAGCATTAACCACACCTTCATACAGCTACATGATGTGGCTTAATCAGCATCGAGGTCATTTTTACTTCTCACTGATAGCGATTAAAAAAGTTTTTTCAATAATCCAAAAACTCTTTAGTTATAGAAAACGAAAGTAGCCGGAAATTCAGATTTATGATTTGTCAAGAATGAATTAAAGACTGGAAGGTCGCAAAAACAGAAGAGAAAACTGCAGCAGAGATTCAAGAACACAGAACAAGAAAGACTAGAAGTTCCAAGGGATAATCACAGAATATAGACATTCTTTTCAGTTTAGCTTCTCTTTCTGTCCTCCAAAGTGCTTCTGCTCATGGAACAAAGAGGCGAGTTTAAAGGTCCACTGCTCTCTCACCTCCCCTTTATCGATCCAGATGCAGGCGGAGAGCTGGAAGGAGAGAAAGTAATAAAAAATAAGACTAGAAGTTGAAAAGTAAGTTAAGATGTTCGAAAGACAAGATAATGAAATAATACAGAACAAATTTAAAGGAAGATTTATGTATTGAAAGAAAATTGAAGCAGAAAGTTAGATGTGACGAGAAAATGGGAACTCTCTAGGAAAAGGTTTAGAGCTAACAGCTGACGTGGAAGCCCTGAAGATTTATCAGTCAGTCTGGTAAATTAGGACTGACCTGTATTAGTTCTGAGACAGGATGATGCCTTCAGCGTCCTTTAAAAAGTTCAGTTGTTCACAGCTGCTGTGGTAGCCTCAGGATAGATTATACAGAGATAAGAATAACCGCCTATAAAGGGGGAATAAAAGAGTAAAGCACACACATGCAAAGCCATAAATATGAGCAGGGACAGGTCAAAATGTTATTTAGACCATGATGGTGGATCAAAGAGGAATCAGAGCGTCTGAAAGTGTGAGCTAAAGTGAAAAAAATAATCAAAGAGATGTATTCTTTTAGCCTGGCATGACATTAATTATATAGCATGGCAACGACCAATAGAAGAGCTCAATGGTGAAGTAGAATCTACGATTGTCTTTCTAGCTTTCTCCATATGCAGCTGGACAGCGCTAGGACCAATCAGAGTAACGAACAACGCTTTTCTGTCGCTGCTCTGGTGCTAAGCCCGCCCACCATCTCTCTACAAACCGAGCGCTGTGATTGGCTGGACCAAGAATTGCTTGGGCCAATGTTAGACCTGCTAAGGCTACAATGGCGTGTGGCTGGACCAACGTGCAGAGCAACATCTTTTGCTACTGCAAATGAAAGGCGTAAAAATTCAGCATTCAATGACCCGACGAAGCGCCGCTGACACCACAAAGTGGTGTAACTTACGGCGTTGTCGGGGGATTTCCGCCACATTTTCCGGTAAAATTACCCGAAAGTTCCGATAGTGGAACCAAGCCTATTGTTTTCGTTTAAAATATATTTTTACGGTGAGTGTAAGTGCAGAAAAAGATGCACTAAAACAGTATTTTATTCTTTAACTTAGTTTATATTCCTTCATTTTTAGCTGCATCAAGCTAGCAGGCCTGAACTTTAGCATGTTTCCTTGGTGATTCTTTTTTAGGCTCCATCTGCAGCCTCAGAAGATGCTCACCTCATGCAACCCTCACTTTAGTTACAAGCACCTGCTTTATCTTAAATTCACCTCCTAAAGAAGGTGCAAAGAGACCAAAACGGACAGATATGAGTTTAGGGAGTTTATCAGTGAAACGTGTTGAAAATAAAGAACAGTTAAGGGGCGTATTCTGAGGCTGAGGCCAATTCTTTCATTTCAAAGAAAGCCGTAAATCCATTAAAAAAAATTAAACGACTTATCCCGTGGCAGGAGAGGAGCATGAAGGGTTTTGACAGTTTAGGGAAAAACCTTTAGTGAAGCATAAAGATGAATAAAACGGCACATTTAAAGATGGACGTCCAGTGAAGCAGAGATGGAAACAGACGGAAGGAGTCAAGAGTAAAAGCTGAAAGGAAAGCAAACATGTAGAGCTGAATCACATGCAGCTTCCAGTCCGCAGGGAAGAGAGGCAACAACACAGATGCACTCACGCATGCACGCACGCACACACACACACATGAATGCACCACTCATACAAAAGACAGTAAGTAGAACAGTAGAGGAAGAAAAAAACAGGCAAATGCAGCATTTTAACTCTTCTCATGTAATGAAAAAGTCTCTGGTGATTCAAACCCTTAATTTCCTTCCATAGCTTCAGGATTTATGGCTAAATGCATGTTCCAGCTGCCATTGTTTAGCATTTTCAGCATTTTTAGATGAAATCTGTAAGAAGAACACGGAACTCACTTCAGCTGGATATTTCAGTGTAACTTGGCTATTGAGACACAAACAACGTCTTAATGATTCTGCGTGTACGCATGCACACGTTGGAGGCTTCACTATATAAGTGTGTGTTAATGAATGAGTGAATGAGGGCATTTCTCCAGCCAGTCGGTCGTTTGCAGCCGTCAGAGCTGCTGTCAGAACAATTATTAGGACACCAGTCAGCTCAGATGAGTGGCTGAACTCAGCGTTTGGATCCTTGTTGGTTTGCAGCAGCACCTGAATGGAGGCGGTTATAGATTTTAACATTGAGTGAATTAGTGCCTTTCGCTAAAGCAGAGCAGGTTTTATGTTTGTGCTGAAATGATGTGTCTGATTATAGGAGGACAAGAAAAGTCTCAAAGAAACTAAAAGTTAAACGAAAACGTATGTTACATTCACACAAACACAATTATGTAAATTTGGTCACATTTTAACCACTTTTCAGTTTTATTTAAAATAAATTCATTTGTTCAGTAAATAACTAAACTATTGGCAAACAGCATGTTATTGTGTTGTCTATTCATGCAGATCACAGAGTGCTTTTCTACACAAGACTCACTGATTGCTCCTGAAGTAATAGTGTTATGTTAATGGGTTATGATTCATATTCAGACTCATTCTGATTCATGCTAAAAGGTCATGACGGAGTTTCTATGGAGCTGATGATGCGGCCTTTACTAAACCAAGTTTTTAAGTTGCTGTAAGTTTAACGTGTTGATTTGTTTCTGTAAAGCGATGAGCAGCACAAACGTAAAGAAAAAATAATAAATAATGCAGCATCGGAGTCATTCCTCAAACACAAACTGTCACCCTCAGCGTCAGATTTTCATGTCACAATAATCCCACGGGTCCTCATGTCAACCTATCACCCTGTGTGCGTGTGTGAGTAATTATAGGTGACTTGATTCTGTAAGGAGAGCACTGTAATGTGCACATAATGTATGTAATTCACTTGGCAGGTGTGTGTTTGGCCAAGTGGGCGTGTATGCACGGTGTGTGTTTTTGTGTGTCACCCCGATTTCTTTGGTCGGATCAGCAGAATTGCTGGTCAGCATCTGAAAATAGTGCAGAGAGTGAAAGGAGCAGCTGCCACATCGTGCACACACACACCCTACACAGATGTGTGTGAATACACAACGCTGTGTGTTTGTTTCTGGGATGTCTTCAGCAGCGCTTCATTTGCATGTGAAACGCTGAACGCTGTGATGTCCCAGCATCTTAGGGATTTTACCTCCCCTGCAGCCTCTGATGCCAGAGCTGAAACTAGAAGCATCTTATGTTGAAAAACATTACGTGTGTTTTTGGGTTCAGACTATCTGAACAGCAAAAATCATTATTTACATGGACATCTATGAGATTTAGCTCCTCCCAGACATCGGAGCTTCTCAGCTCATAGCAGCGTGAGCAGGAGGGGTGGGCGTGGCCAGCTCCAGCTTGTTTTCTTAAAGTGACAGTGCCCAGAAACGGCTCATTCTGAAAGGTACTGGAACAATAAAACTGCAAAAATGGCTTTACGAGAGAGGGATTTAGTGCGTATGTAACGTAAAAAAAGACAGTCTGCCTCCTGTGAGGCTTTCTTTACAACTCTTACATCAAACATTAGCTCAATGTCTGTAAAAAGTATAGACCCTTTGCTGTTTCTGCAGCTCTATAAGCATCAAGTTGGCCTTAAAGCTTCTGAATGTGTTCAATTAGATTTAGATCTAGAGTTTAAGCTCCTTAGTTTGTCATCCATCTACTGATAGGTTTATTTGACTGGAAAGAGTTTTGTACACCAACACAAATGTATTGCAGGAAGGATAAAGCGACCAATCAAAGAGAAATAAAAGCCAGTCTTCTGCATACAACACTAATTATACCTCGTTTTATTACCTAAGTGTCACAAAATCTGAGAAAAGAGGCGTTTGTGAGACTTCCAGATGCATTTCAGTGAAAAATGCTGACATGTCTAGACTTGAACAAGCATGGAGGAGTTTAGAAAGAGAAAACAAAGATGGAGACAGGATCCATATTTAGGCTGAAGTGTAAAAATAGAAGGTAAGAGCAGCGGGAGGAATGACGAAGCTCCTAATGGACAGACGGTTCTCCTCGCTGAACCTCACAACATCTCAAGATGATTAATAATACAACAGCTCACATCTTCTCTCTCTCTCTCTCTCTCTCTCTCTCTCTCTCTCTCTCTCTCTCTCTCTCTCTCTCTCTCTCTCTCTCTCTCTCTCTCGCTCTCTCTCTCACCCAGATGGGTTTAGAACCCCCAACTTCAAAGGGAGTCAGCGCTTCCCACTCTCTGTGAGACTTACATCTCCTCCCTTTGCAGGACTTCTTGTCCACTTTTAGTCCCTCTCTCATAGCTCCGCCCAGGAATCCTAAATTATTCTGCAAATGTCAGAAAGTCATGCAAAATGCATTTAACGCCTTTAGGGAAACCTACATGAGTTTTTCTAGTTTCATTTTTCTAATTATTAAATAAAATGACAACTTTTAGGGGAAATGAAGCCCTCTACTCCTCTGAAAGAACAGTAGATTGAGTTACACTGATTAAGATACCTAATCTTCATCTGATTATTTCACCTGAAGTTGCGTTAACTCTGCAGCTCTTCAAACTTTTGCCTTTCCTCCTCCAGTTTTAATGACGTCTTGCTTTGCGTGCTGGCTTGACATCCTCTGTCAGTTCCTTAAATACCTGCAAATGACGTCTGCTGAAACCCAGCGCTTACGTTCTGCAGGACGGAGGGAATGAGAGCCATTTTTAGACCTCTTAGACAGCTTTATATGATTTATAAATATCTGCAGGTGTATAACAAAAGGTGATTATAAAAAAGCGAGCAAGTGAGGCAATTTATTATCTTATAATTGTCTTTAATCTTTTATGTTGACTGCTTTTCTTGCTTGTTGGTTTTATCTGGTGCTCTGCAGCCTCCCCTTTAGCTCCAGCAGTATCCTGTTTTATGCATAATTCTTTCTCTTTTTCTCACAATCTCTTCCTCACACCTTCAGCCAATATCTCCCATCCTCCTACTGTTTTTATCCAGCTTCTCTCACAGATTCACCAAAGATCTCTTTGTTTTTCTTGTTTTGTTTGGATTACAGCTCAGTCTCTGCCACGTTTTACCTGTTTTGTCACAGAAAAATCTCTCTCCGTCTCATAAGTCCCATTCTCTCCTAACTGTTTGGGTTTATATGGAGCTCTTGGGTGTAACTAAAGGTCTGATAGGAGCTACAGCCTAAAAACACTCAAGTCTATAAAGCATATGGGCACAGGCACCAAACCAGTAACATGTTGTTGGTTTTTTTTCTTTAACATGTCAGTAAATAGAGAAAAAAACTTTAAATTGTACTTTTTGAGTGGAATCTCTGCTTGGTGCTGCAGCAGACAGACACGACTATGTGAGTTTGTGTCTAATCTGGATTATTTGGAGGTTTTTCACAATGCATGTCAGATTTGTCACACATAAACTCAGAAGGACGCTAACGAGAGCAGGGAGTTTGTTTCCTCTTTACGGCCACAGAGGACTGGCTGGGGAGGTTTAAAGAGGAAGCACTCTGTTCCAAAAGGAGTCTTGCTGAATATTTCAGGAGTACAGGTGAAGTCATTGCCTATAAATAGTCCAGAGTGAGTTTTTGTTTTAAAAGTAAGCCATCATTACAATTTAACCAACCAAAATCTGCTGTTTTTCTAACTTTTATTAGAAAGGACGGTAAATGTGTTTGTTTTTGCCTAAAGCTGCGTGTGTTTAGGACACAAAAAGCCTCCATGAGGCTGTGAAAAGACATTTTATTACATCAAACAGAGGGATGCCCAGAACAGGAGCAGAAACAGAGGAACTGTTATTGTGATTTGCTCTAATTGTGTTTAATTTGAGAGTTTAATGTGAAAAGGCATCGATTCAATCATCTCAGGTAAAGAAACATCAGATCTCAAGAGAACTGTAAAAACAGGTGTGTGCATGCGTGTGTGTGCGTGCGTGTGTGCGTGCATGTGTGTGTGTATGCGTGTGTGCGTGCATGTGTGTGTGCGTGCTCATGTCCTACTTTCCACCACATTGCCGTTAAATGGGTCAGCGAGGAGAGCTGCTCCCTCCCTGGGCTCCACAGCTGAGTTAAAGGAGGCCTCAAACACACTAAAGGGTCTCCCACTGAAACGTCACCATGAACAAGATCAGATGTCTTTATCTGGACCCTCAGAAGCAGAAGGTTAAAGATAAACTTAGTCGAACTGAATGCGTACAGAGCAGAGCTGATTTTCTAGTTTATTTCAAACTGAACCAGGTTGATGGGTGAAAGGCAAGAAGTAAATAAATGATGATTAAAAGTAAACCTGTCAAAGTTTACTGGTCATCATGGCCACAGGAGACTTTTGGTTTGCACATTTTGATTTTGTAAGTAAAAACGTTGGTTTTAAAGGAGACGCATTATGACTTTTTAAAGTTATAATAGTTCTGTGGTTCATAACAACATCTTTATGAAGCTCTTTACACCAAATCCCTCTCACATAAAGTGGTTTCAGCAGTTTAATTCCTGACATTTTCAGTACCTTCCAGAATGAGTCGTTTCTGGGCTCTGTCACTTTAAGAAAACAAGCTGGAGCTGGCCACGCCCACCCACTCAGGCTGCTATAAGCTGAGAAGCTCCAATCTCTGAAAAAGCTCAGAGTAGAGCCGCTGCTCCTCCAGCATCGAGAGGTGAGGGGAGTTGAAAGTCCCCGTTTGTGATGTCACAAACGGGGACTTTCTGAAACGGCTCATTTTAGGCTCATAAACCAAACACTGATTGAAAACAGATGGATGTTTTTTCACATTTGGAGTGTTTCTAGAGGCAGTAGAGACCTACATAGCAGCACAAAAGGATGCAAAAGGTGAATTTTGAAAAAAATGTTCAAATTTTAAAAACTAAAAAAATATTATTAAGAAAATTACAGTATTTCTGAATTCTATGCTGAAAAATATCTGTGCTAGAAACAAATAACGTCCAGGCCATTAGCCTTTTCTGTGTTTTTCTGTGTTTTTCTGATTTTGCGCTCCTCATTTCATTCATACATTATGATTAGGGCCATGCTTCACCATCATTTAGCACCTGCTGCAAACCATCCTAATTATCACGGTTTACACCACAGGAGGTTTAGAGCCTAAAAGATGTGAGCGAACATATTTTTGCTTTGACTTTTAAAGGATTTTCCCTTTCATCATGAAAATTCTAGAAGTGGTGTACTAAAAACCGCTGAGTGCAGTTCAGCTTTGCTTATGCAAAACTTATGCTTTTGCTTATTTACAGTCAAGGTTTTGTGTAAAGCTACATGAATTTGGGACAGACTTTATGTTTAAGCTGAAAAATCTCCAGAAAGATTAAAATGTTGTGAAAATTGCTCCCAGAAGAGTCCGTTGGCTGAAGTCAGAACTGGGATACAGCAGAAAAAAAGAAAAGATGAAGCTGAAAATGAGTCAAAAGGAGAATAAATGAGTATAATAATGTGGAGAAAAGACTTCCTACAAACACAAAGTTACCATTTTTCTAATTGGCTGTGATGTCAGACAATCTGGGAGCTGGTTTTGAGGGTCAAAGGTCATCTGATGTGAACCGTTATTACTGCTGCTGGGTTCATATTAAGCTTTGATTCGGGGTTTTCTGTGAGCGGTGTGCCGAGGAGAGGCTTCTTAACTCGTTATAGCTGACGAGTGAAGGTGTGTGTCATCAGGATATAGATCGTAATCTCCAGAGGCTGCAAAGCAGAAAAAGATCCTTCAGCTGGAGAAATATGCCTGCTGCTTTAACATGCTTCTTACACTAAAACAGCAGTTTGAAGCTGCAGAAAGTGATAAATTAGGAGCTTGTTTATTGTCCTTTCACCCTGAAGTGTCTAAAAAGGTATTTCATTCAATCAGCTGCATGATTTTATCGTGTTAAACTTGTTTTCTCAGCAACAGACACGGTAACAGATAAAATATATAAGAACGTTGGTTTGTCAGGTTGATGCCATCATGTATGAAGTCGTTTAAACCATTTCAGATGGAAAAAATGAAAAAAGAATAATATCATAGAAACGACTGAAAACAGAAACGTGACAGGGCAGCTATACAAGGAATGGGACTTAAGTCAATAACTGACAGGTGTGTAGGGCCGTCTGAGGTAAAGCCAAGAAACACAACCTTCATAAGAATAAGTGAACATGGTGGGAGAATAAAGACCTGAACACTATGAGTTAAATAGTCCATGTTGGTGATCTGTGCCTAAGTTTTAGAGACAAACAGATGGAGAAGGTGAGCTCCATCTGTGTTCACCGGAGTGCAGCAGCTCTTCTCTGATGTTTTCCTGTCAAACACAAACTGATCTGACTTTTTCATTCTCACGCTGCTTTGGTCTGTAAAGAGAAAAATGACTCATCGACTGATTGATTTGTGTTTGTGAGTAAAAATAAACTATAAAGAGGGGATTTGCAATAACCCACGTTATTCTTTACATTAGAGAAAAACTAAATTTCTGTCAAAGGAAACCCCACACACACACACACACACACACACACACACACACACACACACTTCCACAAACTACATCATGACTCACCTAGAGCTCTGAGCAAGAAAAGAGGTGAATGACTCAGACACACATCCCACCGTCCTATCTGTCTATTTTTACTCTTATTCATTTATTCAGCTCTTATTTGTTCAGTTAGAATATTTGAACACTCAGCGTGTGTTACTTTGTGTGTGTGTGTGTGTGTGCGTGTGTGTGTGTGTGTGTGTGTGTGTGTGTGTGTGTGTGTGTGTGTGTGTGCGTGCATGAATGGCAGTGAAGGTAACATCTCGGGTTCTGACAAGTGGAGGGAACATTAAATCACACCTTTTTTCTACATCCTCTCTGTTTATATCTGTGGGCTTAAATGTCTGCTTCACACACCTCTCACATTATTTCAGTTTAGAACTAGAAACAAAACTTACTGAATATATTTAATTCCAAAGCTGTTATTTGATTTTTCAAGTCATGAAATAATAAAAATATTTCAGAACAGTTTTAAAAAATAAAGATTTTGCAGGACTGATCGATCTAAATAATAATCCTAATGAAATTGAGGTTAGGAGAGAGAGAAACCTTTTTTTCTTTGTTATTTTTGAAATACGATTGTTCGCTCTGAGTTTAACATGCAGGCTAAACATGAAAATAGTCTTATTTACTGCATTAGACGCCCATAGAAAATAGACGGGAAACGCTCGGATTAGAAAAGTCAATCAATTCTACGTCACATTGAAAATTAGCGTTCATGGACTCACCCATCTTGACTCACGACGGGGAAGGCTGTTGTTGGTTTAGCGTCCAGGAAACAGCAGCGAGCATCTCGGCTAGTAGAAGCTAACCGTTAGCATTAGCAACTTCACCACACAGCAGAACTCCTCCAGGCTTGTGTTGTTTGTGGAGATAAAACATCAACGTTGCAAACAGAGTCAGTGGTAGAGTCGTGTTGCTGTTAGCCAATCAGAGGAGAGATGATCCTGCCATCTTCTGCTCACCTCTCCTCTGGATCATTTCTACCTCCTGAAACAGGAGCGCCAGAGCGTTTGACCCACAAAGCGTTCATTCATACTAGAGACCACTGCTAATGTGTTGAAAGAAAAAGTGAACTTAATGCAAAAGAAGAGTCGTCTTTATCTACTTCAAAAGCTACAACCCAATGCAAATGTTTCACAAAAAATATTAATAATTAAGGATGTAAGAAAATATCAATACACTGAAATATCGCGATATATTGTGTTATAAAACAGAATGGATATTTAAAAGCAGCGTATCCGTTTTTTACCAATCTCTTCCAGAGTTCATAAAATCACCTGGAATCACTGTTAGTGAACACGTTTGTCCTTGAAGCCACCATACAGCATCACAGCAGCCGGAAAGAGTCCAGACTCTAACCTGATCAGGTTCTAGTCAAGGTCATAGAAGTCCTACATGAGCCTTTAATGGGTTAATTGGTCTTACACAGATTAAATCAACATTTACAAAATCATGTGAGCATCATATACATGAACACGCTGACCTTTAACAGGCGTGCAACATGACAGGCTAAGTTGTAACAAGCTGACACAACCCATGCATTAAATGTGTTTGTGCAGAATCTCAGGCATCCAGGGCTTAGATAGTGTTCAAGGTTTAATTGAAGACAAGTGGACTTTTCTTGTTTTCTTGAAGATGTTTCCCCTCTCATCCAAGAAACTTGTTCAGGTCTAAAATGGGTTGGGAGCAGGAGGCCTCTAAGTCAACATAGCTACATCAGACGCAGTGGAAACAGTCAGGAATTGCCTCCAAGAAGACCCACAGCTACAAGAAAGGACCAAATTCACTCCAGATCTGATTTTCACCCTTGGATCTTTGCCTTTTCTCCACCTTTTATAAATACAAAGATAACGTCTACAAACAAAAATGTGGATGTGCCATGGGATCTCCCATTTCTCCCATTTAGGCTAATCTCTACATGGAGGAAGTGGAAATTAGAGCACTGAACTCCTACGAGGGACCACCAAGTCACTGGTTTAGATATACAGATGACACCTGGGTCAAAATCCCTAATCCAACCCAAAGAAGAGGAAGCCTTCACCAACTCTGTAGACCATTACATCAAATTCACTCAGGAAGATGCAGCAGGCAACAACCTCCTTTTTTTGGACTGCCTGGTCCACGTGGATGAAGATGTTAGCCTCACCACTGGAGTCTATTGGAAACCCACACACAGACCAATACCTCGATTCCCACCACCTACCACATGGAAGACAAATAACACAAACACACCAAGAAAGCACTCCAGACCTGTGGATACCCCAACTGGGCGTATGTTAAAGCAATCAACTCAGACAGAGTTAGAGAGGACAAACCAGCTGAGTGGTGTGCTATATGCAGCGAGGAACGTTCAGACGTCAGAGAAACAAAACAGCAGCTACACAAACGGATGGCACAACACAAAAGACTCAGCAGCTCATCTACACCTGAAGGACAAAGGTCACTCGTTTGGAGACAATAACGTAGACATCTTGGACAGGGAAGGTCGATGGTTTGAGAGAGGACGAAGCTATCCATGTGAAACATGAAAAAACTACTTTGAACAGAGGGGGTGCCCTTAGGTTTCACCTGTCCAACACCTACAGGGCAGCCTTGACGTCTCCCCAGGTAGTCAGACCAAAACTCACCTGAAACACGCGACCAAAACAGTGAACTGGTGTTGGAGACCGGTAAGACCATCGGTACCAACGACATCAACGGGGAGCTGAATAGAGGGAGGGGCCTCAAATAATTCTCTCTGATAATAATAACTGCAGCTCTGTGTATAACCACCCCCACCCCCAGCAGCCTGACAATGTCCTTAATGGTTGCCATGACAAATGTTGGTCAACCAGCTGTCAGATGTCTGTATGCTACTTGACTGAGACAGAAAATCTACTAAGATGTGACACACACACACACACACACACACACACTGACACAGACAAAGACGTGAGCTAGCATATGTAACCAGTCCATCACTCAAACATACTTCCACTGTAGATGAAGTTAAATGGGTCGGAAGAGGCGTGCAGACACGCTGACATCACACGCATCAGCAGATGTTGCTTTGATCACAAAAACTTAACCTTTTATGGATTTATACAAATCATTCATGACAACAAACAACAGCCTGCAGCGTTATTTTGTTGTAAATCCTAAAAGAGACTCAGGAGTGAGAATTATGCCAAAATCTTCTCTCTTCGCCATCCACAAAGAAACAGTTGGTTACGAGGCGTGTTATGTCATATTTTAATGCCCTGGTTGCCCCGTTGTCATCATGTTACAGCTTGAAGAGGAGTGACATCTTTTTTTCTGAGCTGAAAAGTTTAAAAAAATGACAAAAACTAATATTTTGAACCTTATATATTGTAAGACAACTGCTGTATTTGTTGTTTTACTTTTACAAAACTGGCTACATCTGTGTAAGAAAACACTACAAGCATGATTTAAGTATTTAAAATGTTAGTAAATAACAACAACAACATACTAACAGCAATTCAGCGACTGCTACTTTAGATACAACAGTGAAATATAACTGTTATTTTCAGATTAATGCATTCACATGCTTTTGTTCCACATCTCCCTTCAGGCTAAATTGTTGCAAAGGCTTTGTCCTCACAGGGGGGCCACAGGGGGGTCCAAGCTTGCAGTCAGGGTGGCACTGGCCCCCCTAGACCAACCCTAGAACCACCCCTGTAATCAGCCATGCAGTTCCAACTGGAAGACGTCAGTGAACCACTGGTTCCAGTATAGGACGAAAGCCCAAGTGGGCATCCATGTATTATGACCAGAGTGTAAAAATCACTTAGAAAAGAGGCTAAACTGGTGAACTGGAGCATAAAAATAGTTTTGGCGTTAAGAGTGAAAGTACCACCTGACCACCGATGGAGATGAAATAAAAACGGAATTAAAAGTGAACGACTGAGATAAGATAAGTCACAAAGGAGTGACTGTGATGACGAGTCAGTATAAATCTGAGAGTAAGCTAATTTGTCAAAGGTCACAATGCTGTTAGAGCGGGGGGGGGGGGGGGGGGGGGGGGGGGGGGGGGGGGGATCTCATGGGAGGCAAATGAAAGGAGAGCCAAACTGAAGGGAATAGCCATCAAAGTTCATTTCCTTTATCTCCAGACCCCCTCTGCTGCTCCCTGAATGGATCACTCCCATGCGGGTTGTTCCATTTGGTCTCTCTCTGCAGGGATGTTCTCCATCTCTGAGCCCTGTCCTCCCCCAAGACAGTAGCTTCATGTCATGTTTCTGCTCCATTACCGCCTCCATTTGTCCCTCTTTTCTTCCCTCCAGCTGTTCCCTTTTCCAACTTCTTCTTCTTCTTCCCGTTCCTTCCCCCACTGCCTCTGTTGACATTAGTATTCATGGGATTAACTATGCTTATGCAGGCACTTCTGGACTCAATGTGATTTCTTTAAACAAACAAACTGCATCAAAGATCTAATTCTATAAACTGCTTTAGAGAATTTGCAAAGGCTTCCACACAGTGAAGAGAAATCCACACTAATATAAAGATAGATATTTGATGTGCATGCAAAACGCTAATTACAGACAAATATCGGTTTTAGAAGATTATGGAGACCGATTTGGGACAGTTCATGGATCAGATGGAACTTTACATAAATAAAATAAATATTTTAGATCATTAGATTTTTAAAAAATCTAATAAAATTATCATTTTAGCATTAAATGTAGGATTCAGTATATCAGGTTTTTAGTTAAAGTACAAATCCTGCTAGTAGTGGTTGATATTTATAGTCTTTAAGTGCAATATTTCATTTTAAAACTTCCATGAGATATTATTAAGTGAACACAGGGCAGCTCAGCTGTGATCTTAGAGGAAAAACGTGTGAGAGCTGTTCAGACAGGGCTCACGATTGCATCCTAGTTTGTTTTCAATCAGGCGGGTCTTGTTTTACCTAAAGTGGCTTTAACCTCCAGCAGCTGCAGCATAAACGCTCCTGATGTTCCTTCTGATAAACTCCCTCCATGATTAACGTCTGAGTGGAAAACTTAATGAAAGAGTGAAGCAGGTGAGGATATCATCAGATCAGATTCTTTACTATGTGCTTTTTTAGATCAAAGTCCTCTTGTGTAACGCAGGCGTGGGCTGTTGAATTAATCCTGTCACTAGCATGTTGTTCATCTGCGGAGCTCAGTGGGAGACACGATGACTAATGGAGGGGTGGAAAGACGTGTGTGTGTGTGTGTGTGTGTGTGTGTGTGTGTGTGTGTGTGTGTGTGTGTGTGTGTGTGTGTGTGTGTGTGTGTGTGTGTGTGTGTGTGTGTGTGATGTCCCTAAACAGTGCAGCCTCCAGTGAACACGCGCTGCTTTTATCTCATTGCACGCAGGGTGACAAATTTCTGCAATAAAGGCTCTTCCAAAAACAAAGAGCTAGGAGAAGAAGAAGCCAGTTAGCATATATGCAGAGAAAAAACACACCTCAACATGCTTTCATGCACAAACACACACGCCCACGTTGTTATTGCGTTCATGACAAATAGGAGCAATATTGCTTTTCACAAACACCGTAAGAGAGGAGGTGAGAAATGCATATAGCGAGGGGAAAGTGATGGATGGCTGAAGGGAGACGAGATGGGAATGAGCAGAAAGGTTAGGATTGGACTGTACCATGAGGAGGAAAGGGGTGAGAAAGTGAGGGAAAAGGTAAAAAAAAGAAAGATGTCTCATTTTTTATCTAATTGAAGTGTAGTGCTGCAGTTGTTGTCATTTAGAATGAATTTTCTACATTTTGAGCTAAAGAATTCTCTCCCCTCACATTCCACCTCATGAGACATGAATGGGGTGTGGCTAAATGTCTGGGACGTTTGCGTAAGCCACTGTAACGTCCTCCAGAGCGATGGAAACACCACTTGTTTGTTATGAATGTGTGGAACTAGAAAGATCCAGCTGCATCCAACAGCTCAGCTGTTTGTATTCAGCTGCTGCCCTCTCCCTTTCTTCAGTATTTATCTCTGCTGCCTCTGTTACCGCTTCTCCTTTCCTCTTTATCTTTCTTTAATACCGTAATACACATAAACCTCCTCCCCCTCCAACCAGAAAAATATAACTGGGTATTTCCATTATCTCACTTGATAGTGAGAGTTCTGTCCCTGCTGGTGAGTTGTGCCTCTGTCCATGGTGCTGGAATTCACATCTGTGTCCAATTAGGAGCTCCTTGTTTCATATAAATCAGTTTATTCTGACTTTTCACTTATTTTAACCATCCTTCCAACTTTTTCCTCATCCAGCACTGCAGAGATGCAATGTTCCCCTGAACTTTATTATGATAATGCTTCTTTTGTATCTAGAATGAGTGCTGAAAGGATAAAGCAAAAGGCAAGAAGGTTAGCAGTTTGAGCACAGTTTTCAGAAAAATAAATAATAATAATATAAAAGTGCTTGTTGTAAGATGAACATTTATTTATTTGGTTGGTTGTATTTTCAGAGGATGGACACCACTTGAGATGAACCATCTTGTTTTCGAGTGGGTCCTCTTTAGATAATAAGAATAAAAAACCAAGACAACATAAACATCATTTGCTAGGCTAATCATAATAATAATGGGGCAAAAGCAATATTTAATACTGTTTAAAGTAAAATGTGTACATTTTTCTTTTTCTCACACATTTTCCACGCCTTCATTTTTAGGCAGATAAATGAACTAAATGTGGTTTTTGACACATTTTATTTGAACACGTTTGAGACGAATATTTTCTTCAGTGTGTCAAGATAATTTCTTCTGCTCCCTGGTTTGTAATTCTAATGAGATGTCACACACTGCTTAAACTCTCTTGGCTAAAAAAAAAGCAAGAATTTGACTCAGTTACAAAGCAGGGAGCAGAAAAAAATAAGTTTAAAATATTCACCTCAAATATGTTCAAATAAAACGTGTCAAAAAACGTCATTTCTTTTATTTTTCTGCTGAAAAAACATCATATTGTAAGGAAACACATGAATAAGAAACATTACTTATATTACTAATCGTTCCCATGACAGGGCGTGCAAATCTCACCAGGCGTGCTCTTTTCGGCAAAACACCAAGCTGAGAGCATGACGTCAGAGGCTCTCGGTCACTGATTGGAGTGGAGTGAAGTCCCTGGCTGCTCCAAACAAAAGAACAATAAAGTTTCCTGATGGTGCCGAAACCCTGAGAGCTTGTTGTGATGCCTGTCTTTCATATTATGTCTTGTAGAAGAGGTATTTTACCATTTAAGTGACTCATACATTTTCACAAATCCTCTTTTCCTCCATCATCCTGTTAGTTGTTATATTCAGAATCAGAGAAAAACTAAAACTTTCCACATTTGTGATTAGGCAGCAGTCATGTAACATAACCTCTCTATGAAAATAAGGCAGAATTCAACTTTCTCAGGTCAATAAGGAAGCAACAAAAACACACAGCAGGTGAACTCTCTTTGCGATCCCTCAGGTAGAAGACAGTGAATTGATTTTGGCTCCCCAGCGAACGCGCATCACCGTGCACACAACCATGAAACAATAGGAGAACACCCCTCGAGCACTTTAGCAAATCAGGTTACAGTCAAGGCTTCTCGGTGCAGTGGGAGTAGAATTTCTGCAATTGATCAATCAACACTCTGAGGCAGTAATCAATACATATTCTAGTGTGGCGTGTATGTGCCAGTGTGCAGCGCTTTTAAAAGGCAATACACTTCATAAAGCTCTGAAGGTAGCTGTAACAGCGAGTTGCCCTGAGGGACGTGGAGACATAGGGAATGCAGTAGCATGGGACTGTGCTCACATGGAGGAGGTTTAATCTCAGGATGTGTCTTTTTCTGCCTTTTATCTGAATTTTGTTTTTTGTGACAAAATATAAGCATAAGATTATTTTTAAAGGCAAGAGTTAAGTCCAGCATTTTAATTATTCATTTACTTTGATCTGATTTGTATGTTTCTCCCCTCCTTTTAGCTCTGTATCTGGGGAGGCCAAGCTCTTCAAGACGAGGGCCAAAGTCGTCCAGTGAATAGGCGTCTCGGGCCACAGAAACGCAAAACTGAATATATGGTCATTTTTCTCTCAAAGTTTACTCCTCAAAATCGGTCTAAAATTACAACATTGGTAAAAATCTAAGCATAATATTCTTAGAAAGCATCACTCTAAAATAAACAAACTGCAAGAGAGACAACATTAATTATTCTAGAAATGTAAATAAATGGGGACCAGAAAATCCCTCCAAAGGCTTTAAATGACAGTAAATTTGAAGAATGGAGATAAAAGAATGAAATATCTTTCACACACACACACACAGACACACACACACACACACACACACCTCCACTAGTTCCAACATTGCACTGTTGTTGTCTCCTGGCCTTGGACCTGTCTCAGTGTTTTATAACTGTGCAGTCACCAGTGCATTTTTGTGTTCTAGCAGTGGAAAAAAAGGCTCTGATTAACAAAAGTCTCTATTATTAAAAATAGCAATCAAACTGTATTTTATGTCCCTAAATTATATCTGCAAATGCACACTCACCCCCCTTCTTCATAAAGGATTTGGTGCTTTTCTCCAGCAGCCGCTGGGCGAGAGGCGGGCGAGAGGCGGGGGACACCCTGGCCACACAGAGACACACCCACTCACTATAGGGACCATTTTAGTCTCCAGTTAACCCGAACATGCATGTTTTTGGTCTGTGGGAGGAAACCTGAGTACCCAGAGGAAACCCACACATGCATGGAGAGAACATGCAAACCTTTTATTTTCATCATCATCATCATTTATTTATTCAGCCCTTTTTGTCACCTGAGATGACCCAAAGAGCTGCACGCCACGTTAAAACAGTTAAAAACTAATTAAGAACAGTTAAAAGCACCTAAAACCACAATTTACAACAATAGAAACAAGACAATAACAGAAGGTAGAAGACTTTCATAGGGTTAACTACTGCACGTTTTAGAGGAAAGTACTAATCTTGTTACAGAGCTAGAGTTCTTAGAGAAGGGTGTGTCCATACCCTTAGTCTTAGAATGTAACAAGCTTTCCTAAAAGTCGTCTTTATCCGTCTTCCTGATGATCTCCCTCACAGCTGTGGGACAACAGTTATTAGTTAGGTCTTTCTGTCTTTCTCTGTGTAAAATGAACAATTGATGGCTGCAGAGGATTGACACTGACACTTAATCAATGTCTGTCTGAGCTGTAGAGGCATCACGGCCCAGAGATGACAAATAATCACCATGAAGTGATTGCTGTGGCCCTGCAGACACAGCAGATCCTCCAACACGCACGCAGCCAGTTGACTCCCTGAACGGCTGTCTTATATGTGAGCGCTATAAAGTGAGGAAAAAGTAAAAATGGCTTCGGGGCTCAAGAAGAGGCGTATTGAACAGGAAACGGCTCAATAAAGTGGTGGTAGGTGAAAGTGGGTAGCAGATCTGGGTCGGAGGACAATCGGCAGAAAGCCAAGGAACAATTTAGGGGATTTTTTAAGATAAAGGAAAAATCAAGTGAATGGGGGGGCAAAAAAGGCTCCTGGAGCTTTTTTGTATGCAACTATTTTTATGGTTAGATATAGAACTGGTTCATGAAAAACTATTTTTATGTGTTTTTATTTACTCTTTAAAGCATTCCGCAACTTTTACACCTTAAAATTATGCTTTTTTGTAAAGTTTTTGCATCATAGTATTATCTATTATGTTCATTTTTATACCTGTGATAGTGTTGGGGGGTCCCACGTCTGTTTACTGCGCTATACAGTTTTTAAACTTCAGGTAGCTGCAGGATGTACTGCAAGGGATAAAAAAAAGCTCGTGTTCTAAACGTGTATTATGTCTGCCAAAATGCGCATCTTGAACGTGCGTTTTGACGCCAAAGGGGGCAAAAACTCACGTGTTCTAAAGCAAGCATTATGTCCGCCAAAACGCGCATCTTGAACGAGCGTTTTGACAGACATAATGCGAGTTTAGAACGCGCATTTTTTTTTATCCCTTTGGCTTGCCATAATTGTATAACATAGACTCGCTGTAGCAGCGGCAGATTCACCAAAGAAAGCTAGAAATCCCTTATCAGAGGAATCTAGGAAAAGAAAAGGAGAACGTGATAGAACAAGAGCAAAGACCAGAGTTATTATTGGGCCATCTTTTCCTGGCTGGAGAGCTCTTTTAGAAAGAAAGGCATGAACTACGGACTCTGACCTAGCCGTGCTGCTAATGGCTAGGTAAGTAATAAATGATTTCACCAGGGTTATTGTGTTTGGTCGGGCATAAAGTTGATATACAGTCCTGATAAACTATTTATTCAATGTGTGGAGGTGGAAAAGTTTGTTTTCCTTGTGTTGCCTGATATTAGGAATGTAAACATGCCTTTTATGCCCGAGAGAGAGATTTAATGTTACGACAGTGACGTTATGCAGCAAGCCTCTAGAGGGCGACAGAGACCATATAACTGCAAAGTTGCGGAATGCTGCTTTAAAACTAAAAGGTAAAATATTGGTTTACGAGCACTGGAGTGTTGTACTTTTGCAGCCAACACTAAAACCATGAGGCTGAAAGTCCCACCAACACTTCTGTACACAATTATTGTTAAACAAATATGGAAACCAAGACATGTCAGAAGAATACTGAAAACTTTCTGAGATGTCAGGCAAATGTCACGTTTTAAGAAAACAACCTGGAGCTGGCCACGCCCACCCCTCCGATACCAGGGAGGGGCTCATCGAGCTGTTTCTTCCCTCTCTTACACATGAGGTGGTTCTATTCTACTTACTCCGTTTGTGACATCACAAATGAAGACTTTTTGAAATGGCTTGTTTTAGGCACATAATTCCTAAACTCCAACACTGACAGAAAATGGATTGACTTTTTTTCCTGTTTGGAGTGTTTATAGAGGCAGTAGAGACCCACATAGCAGCACAAACAGATGCATAATATGTCCCCTTTAAAGGTTTATTTTTTGTTTTACACTACAGCCATTTCGGTTTTATGAGCTCCCCTCACTGAAGTGTCCACTGGGCAACACTAAACACCAGAAATGGCAGCATGACCCATATTCTGTTTGGCTGCACACCGTATAAGAACGGTTATGTGCAGGTTTAGAGGATGACTCAGCATGATGCTAGTCAAATAAACTCACAAAGAACAGTCAGAGGGGAGGTGAGTCAGCAGGGAAGGACAGAGCGTGTTGACCTTTAATGTGTGTTAGCTGAAGCAGCAGCTCATAAATGCTTCTTTTGATTAAACGTCTTCTTTATATTGTATAAAAGTGTAAAAATGGGTAGAAATCCAAATGGAACCAGGAGGTGGAACAAAAAGCGCCCTCTAGTGTCTGGATACAGTCACACACCCTCCTTGTAAACAAACTTAAAAATAAAATGAAACATCAGAATTACCTTTCCTGGTTTTGTAGTTCTTATTTCGTGGTTTTATGTTCAAATAGAGATTTTTTTATCATGTCTTAAGCTTTAAAAACACTAATAAAACATGGCAGCATTAATAGAGATACTATTCAACAAAAAACACTTTGTCTGTCTTCATCCATCAGGATTTCACTGGGTTTATTTTTTACAGTTCATCATGACATTTACTCTTCAGAGTTTTTTTTAACCTGTAGGGAAAAAAATGGAATTCTACACTTCTCATTTTAGTTCCCATTCCATTTGAAAACTCTAAGGATTTGCCATTTCCTGGATGACAGAGAGTCCGCACCCCATCAGTCATGTTTGACCCCATCGGTTGTCTGCGAGCTTCACTCAGAGTCGCTCCTTTAAAAGACAGAGCTTATGTTTTGTCTAAATGTCAACATCACTTCAGGTCTGTTCTGGAGAGACAGGGCTGCTCTTTGCACACACACACACACACGCACACACACTCGTGCAGAAGCAGAGTGTGAGCAGGCGTCCTTACATCTGAAAACATACACGAGTGCACATGCACACACTTATTTGTGCAAACAGGAATGCACAAATCACACACTCAAAGGGAAATCTTGTCCCCAGTGCATTTCCCTCCCAGAACTGCCAGTTTCACTAAAGCTGAACTAATTTACAGTTAAAGAATCTTCATCCCCTTTCCCTCCTCATCCTCTCCTCTCGTGCTGCTTCCACTCTGACATTTCTGCCCACTTTGCTGCTCACTGGTTTTTCTCTTTTTTATTCCTTCACTGTCTTCCTGCTTCCTCCTTTCCTCTTCTGATCTCTCCACTTTCCTTTACCCACCCTCTGAGGCCTATTCATCCTTATCCTCGCCTCACTTTCCCCTGACCCTTTCAGTACAGTTTAGTGCATTACTCCCTCTGCCCTCTTTATGCCACTCTGGTTTCTTTTCTTTTTCTTCCTTCGAGCATCTGATTGGCAGTGATGTACTTTAAACATCAACACATAAAACATACAAGACGGCCTCGGTGTGCTTTGCATGCATGCATTAGATGAATAACAAAACTGTTAGCTTATTTTGCTAATATTACATCTGCAAGATGTTTTCCCTCATAAACAACATGCACAGATGCATCACGGATGATCAAATCTGAAGAATGTGCAGATTTAAAAAGAAACATAAGGAGCACTGTGTTCTAATCCGGTGTAAGATATTTATTTTCACAGATAGCCTGCTGTATGCATGTGAGTGTTATTGTGCCAAAACCAAGCTCAGAATTAAATTCAGTTTTTATTCAACTTCTAAAGATGAAAACTTGGGTTTCTCCACACTTCTTTCCCATTTAGCTTTCTTCAATCATCTTGTCCTATTTTCCACAATTTTCACCTCCTACAAGGCTCCATCTTCTCTCATGTCCACCCTCCACCTCCCTTACCTTCCATTTCTCAGCGTCCTAATCCCTCCCCATCCAGCTCCCTGATCTTAGTGTGGAAGATTTTCCTTCTCCTCTCTTCTCTTTCCTCGGAGCCCTCAGCTAAATTTCACCTCCCTTTCCAGCATCTGTCTGATCGTGTGTTTTTTTCAGCCTGCGGGATGAACCAGCAATCTTCCTTACCCATAATGCTCCTGTGGGGACTTCAAAGTGCATACTCCGTCACTTCAAAGTCGTCACACTTCCTCATATTAAAACCAAAGCCAGAACAATTAAATCTCAATAATAGATTTTTGGATTCCCAAAGTGTTCTTCTGTTTTAAGTAGGACTTTTATTTTGAAAGGTGAGCTGATTAAAACAATGAATCATGAAAAATAAAATAATAATTTAACAGTAGAAAATGCTTTATGTACATGTATTTCATAAACTTAATTAATGTGCATCTTTACTGCCAAGATGATGATTTATTGCGAATTTGGAAAATATTAAAAACAGGTTCTTTATACTTAGGTGTGATATAATAAAACAAGCAGCAATGGATGCAAGTTGATTTTTCTGTCTATAGGCCCGTTTCCACTATCAGAACTACGGGTAATTTTACCGGACCTTCCCGGTACGCACACGTCTTCATTTCACCGGGTTGGGCTGACAGGATCGCTCTCAGGGCCATTTCTGGTACCGAGTAACTGAACTGGGGTCTGTAGCCCTGTAGAGTCCCTGGGCGGGACTTGTTAACTCATGCTGATTGGTTGTAACTCAGTATGAAATGATATTGGCAGATGTCGCCGAACAACCAGCACTGGTAAAATTGGAAGAGTTGCTGGTGAAGCAGAATGGAAGAAAAAGAAAATAAGCAGCTGTGATGTTGGTTTAAATTTGCAGTTTCTAAACTCCCAACACAGACATATCCTGCCAACAACGCCATAATTTACGCCGCTTTGTGGTCTCCTACAGAGCGCCGTAAAAACTGGTGTCTCTGCTGATTATTGAACCCCGCTGAACACAGCTAATCTACCCCAAATGGATTAAATTACAGCGTACTTTAATAGAATAAAGCCTTTTTAATGTTAATAATGTCCATGGACACCTTTTGGCACTGATCAGTCACCATTGAAATAGTTGCAATATGCTGATGTCTTATAAGTCTTGCAAGGGCCGATTAGAGACACAACAAGCTGTTGTATTTTCCCTGTCACCTTCCCCTCTCCCAGAAATTTCCCAGAACTCCTATAGTGGAAACACGGCTTATGTGTTCCCTATAGAGCCAGTGATTAGATAGCCATGCTCTCTATGTGGCTGCTTTGTCTTGCTGCTGGCTAGCTGCCGTCCTATCGCTGCAGGAGTCAGAATCCCTTGATCCTCGTGGCCTGTGTACACACATTCATGCACAAAGTCTTCCAGGGAAACAGTCTGGCATTGCACATCTTTCCCCGTAATGCATTGGTGTTTATTTATGTGTGTGTTTACTGTGAATGGTGTGTGTGCACTGGTGAGTCTCAAAAAGACACTGAGCCTGTTAAGATTAGCCTCCATGACAGATTTATGGGTTAAACTGTAAACAAACTCTAGCATGCCTTTGGTTTGTGTCTGGCTAACAAAATGATGTCTGTCTCCAGGCTGCCCTGTCTTTGGAAAGTCATTGCTTTGCATCTCTGGACAACAAATGTGGGAATCTGGGTGGAAATATTCCATTAATGTGATTTAAGTTGGTACTTGACCCCATGTCTACTGCAAAAGCTGCTCAGGGGCCAAAAGACTGGTGTCTGGAGGTTTGGTTGGCCTGGTCTTGTTCTTCTGACCAAAGTGCTTCCAACTGGAAACTTGATAGCGAAACTCCAAAGACGAGTTTGTTACACAGCAACAGAAATGTACAAAAGGAGCAGAAGGAATCATGAAAGTGCCAAACACCTAACCACTCCAGATGTGCCAAAACCTCCCCTCCTGTTTCTTATCCAAGGTTGAGTTGCAGAGGTTACAGATCATCTAGAGGAGGTTTGACCTTTCCCTTCCCATGGGCACTCCCCTGCTCCTCCTGGGAGATCCTAAAGCATTCCTATTCCTGAGAGTAACTATAATCCCTCCTGCAAATTCTGGCTCCTCCCCTGGGTCTCCTCCTCCTCTCAGAGGGACGTTCCCAGAAAACCCCAATAAGGAGAACAACCAGGAAGCAGACTGTTGTGTGATGTCTGTCACCATTAGACAGTCTTAAGTTTGTACATAGTGTGATGTACTCCCCTTACGATAATCTTAAAGACGCTGCCGATTACCGTAACGGCTCTAAAGATCTGGGATTTCAAACTTGTTGGGTTGTCTTGGTCTGATTTTGAGGACAAACAAGCCTGTTGAATGTGACGTCTTAGCAATCAGAAAATGAGGTGACATAAGCGTTTCACGCTTCATCTAGTGAGATTTCTGATCTGACCGGGAGATGTTTGTGTGTGAAATCAGCTCGTGTGCTTTGTGCCAGACCTGTATCACTGGATGACCTAAAAAGGTACATCCGTGATTTTCTTATTGCCACATGCATGCGCGGTATCACTTGCTTGGAAAATCGTCCGACAATTTAAAAACCCTGTAAATCAAGGGTTTCATCTTTCGCAGCCCAAAGCAACGCCTCCATTACTGAAGATGAATCCTGGTTCAGGTCCATCTCTTTGTCCTTCCTACCATCACTCATGACGGAGACGCTAGACTCCTCTAGAGCCTCCCAACCAGGACGGAGGATCTTCATTTACTTTTTTCTTCTGAAAGCTGACTTGTTTAATACTCCTGTCATACTCGATGATTCATTCTGGCTGCTTGAAGCCATTTTGGCGTGTTATCTCATCTCTGGAATCGGGGGGAAATTCCATGAATGCTGAGTGTTGATGTAAGATCAGATTAGACCGGTCAGTCAGCATTCATCATCGAAGCAGATTCACAACGTATGCTGATGAGATCCTCCTACATGTCACACCATGAGTGGAAAGAGGTGAGCGGATCCACCTCGTCTGGGTATTTGATGCCTCCTCTGTGAGTGACAGTGTAATGTGGGCAATAAAGCATAAATGCTTCAACACAAACACCGCCTTGTGCCGCTGCTCCGGCCCTCACCCAAAGGTTACATCATTAAAGAAGCTCTATTGTGGTGATAGAATGAAAGCAGGAGGTTCTCTTAAATATCTGTGAAATGGAAATGAATCCTGTTTGGCTTATATAACCAGAACAGCTTCCCTCCTCCTCCCATTTTATAATTTATTTCTCTATTTCCTTCTCCTCCACCACCTTTAATTCATTGCTTTCTACTCCTCAAGCTTCATTCCTCTTCTTGATACTCTCCTCTATTTGCTCTTCTGTCCTCGATGCTCATCTCCAAAAGGATTCCCATCCTTGCTACTAGAAATTCTCCTCTGATTTGATTTCTTTTACTCCTTCTGCGTGCCTCGCCTCCTTGTTCCTGACAGTACATCTCACATTTTATACTTATGATCTGTGTTTAATGAAGGTTTTATTATTGCACAGGCTAAGACCATGCAGCTGAGACTAAAACTGCCTCCAAGCATTCTCTTTCATAAAAGAAGTGGTAAATAAAATCAAACGTTTGTGCACAAAGACGCTGTATGACAAATGCTCTAATCCAGATGTTAAGTTAGACAAAGATGGCTTTTTATTTCTTTTCATATTGGAAAGTGTATGGTTTTGTTATGGATGAAAACAGAAAAATCTTGAATTTTTATTTGGTGAGCTATTTTGTAGTCATTTATTAAGGTTTTGTTTTAAATGATGACTTTAATGCATGAATAGGAGACATGGTCAGCTGATGGCCGATATGCACTGCAGATTTTAGGGTCGGTGTCTAAGGTTTTCCACCTTATTTTCACGCTAAAATGTCTCATCAGTTGATGCACAAAATGTCTGAAGCTGAATCAGTGAACTCTGAATTTAACTGTTAAATCTGAACTTTGTGCACGGCTCAGTGTTAAAGTCAGACACCTAAATAAAGTTCATTTAGACTATTTATTATGCAGATGTTATTAGTGAACGTAAAAATAATTTTAAATTAGATTCTGCAACAGCACCAGGCTGCCCGAGGATGTGCCTGACTTTACATCAGCTTTAAGGACAAATATCGGCCGATGCCGATGTATAAAAACGGTAAATATCGGCCCCTATTTCATACTACAACAAAGATGAATATTTCTTCTTTTTTATTTTAATGAAGCTAATTTTATTTTCAGAGTTGTGACTCGTTTTTTTAAACCCACATAGGCATTGCTAATCTGCATCAAAAACAGATAACTATTCACAAGGATGCATGTTTTATGCAGCATGTTTGACCAGTTGATCCTCATGATGTTCACTGGTAACTTGTTGTTTTGCTTTTTTCTGTCTCAGTCTTTGTTCGACCTGTGACTGGGTTTCATTAATATGTCACATTTCTTTCGTTCTGTCATCTTCAATCCTAAATCTGCACACATTTGGTTTCTGCTGACACAAATTTTGTGCACATTAAGCAACAAAACAAACATTGAGTCACAATGAAGCCCTGAGTAAACATCTGCAGCACCTGACTCTGGTCTACTACAGCTTTCTTCGAGTCGGTTGCATCAGACTCGGCGGGGAGCCACCTCACCAGAGGCTGACATAAATTACTGTATATGTGCACACGCTCACATGCACATGCAGTGTCACTCACTTCCTCATATTTCCTTTTCTCTCCCCCGGTGGGCTCCTCTCCACCTCCCTCTCCCATCCTTTTCTTTCCACCTCCTACTTATCATCCCTCTCTCCTTCTGGTAAGCTTTCAGCTATGCAGGCCTTCTCCATTTTGCATTGATGTGAGCCATGTGTCTCCGTGTGTGTGTGCGTGTGCTGTGTTTGCGCTTTGCGGCACAGTGCTGCTTAAAGCGGCAGCCAGCGCAAGGGGAAGTGCGCGCTGAAGCAGAACAATGGCATTCTGGGTAAAAATAGCCCCTTACTCTGTTGGAGGGGAGGAAAAAAGGAGGGAAGGGAGAGGAGAGGAGAGGAAGGTAACGACTGTGAGGCGAAAAGAGAAACGAGATAAACTGCAGATATAAATGAACAAAAAGCAGAGTGAAGAAAATGTTGGCGAGTCAGACAAAGAGCAGATGACGGCAGTTCAGCAAATAATCGCAAAATGTTCACAATGAACATGTGAATATTAGCACGTTAAAAGTAAAGTTACATCAAAACCGAGAAACTTCACATTCTGTCTGCACCAACTGTTTCACCAAGTACTGAATAGGAACTTTTCTTTTTCGTCTTTTTGCCAGTTTAGAAGTCGAGACTCTGCAGCTGACAATAACGTCTCACAGCCTGAATCTGTTCCTGTGTTTTGGAGGTTTTTAGGTCTTGTTTCACATGTGCATACACAAGGTTTCACTAGAATATGAATTTAAACGCCTTTCTTTTCCAACCTAGATGATATTTACAGTCAAAGACTCATGCATATACAGTAAAGTGTCATTAAAAAGTATTTTTACTCAAAGAAATTCATTCCTGATGCAGAGATGCATTGCATTTAGCAGTGCACACACGTCGTTTGACTTTTCTCTTTGATAGTAAACATTTCAAATATAAAGGAAAAGATATTTAGACAGTACGGAAGAGGATTAGGGCCACTGAAAAGTAAAAATGAAAACAAAAAAACAATTCTGACTTTAATCTCAGAAGTCAAAAGCCAGAACTCTTTCTTCTTATTTTATTTTCAGTGGCCCTAATCCTCCTCCGTACTACCGTCTTGAAGGCGACTCAACAATGGTTCTTCATGCGCTCACAGCTGTGATCGTTTCAGAAAAGATTTAATTGACCAGCTCTCAGATAAACAGCTCAGAATTAGCAGCGTCTAAAGACGCAGCTGCCACTCTTTTAGCTTCAGAAAAGAAAACTGTTTTTGCCTACGTCTGCGCTCGGTCCAGTGACCGTAGAAAATGTGGACAAACCCTCTGCTACGCTCTGCCTTCTCGGCTGTAACGTTAACGAGCGTCAGAGGCTGAGGTTGCAAATTTTACACCTATTTTTGGGATGTCAGTAGTACTCACACAGAAATTCTACCTAATTTCAGTAAAAATAAGTAAAAATCATGAATGGACTAAAACTGCCTTGTGAAAAAGGTCGAGGTGGGCTGCGTCCCCCGTGCCCCACCTCCTAAATTACGTCCATGTCTGTGAGTTATATGATACCAACAATACAAAGCAGTATTCAGTTACATGGGCTCTAGAGGTAGAGTCTGTGAATGACGCCTAATCAGAGGTAAACACTTGAAAACATTTGAAGAGACAGAGAGATAAAAGGAGGCCCAAGAGCCATTAAAGAGAGGGGAGTTACAGAAAGTGCAGGAGGAAAACAGCAGAGATGGTAGATAACTGTTGGAGAGAGAGTGCAGCAGCCATCAATTATTCATGACACCAGTAATACAGCCTCTCTTCTGCTCCAAATAACAGAGACAGGCACTCAGAGAATAACGGATGATGATGAAAGTTTAAAACTACAGAAATGAAACGAAGAAATCCACATTATTACATTAAAATACATGCTAACTCACCCTGGACGGTGCGTCTGGACTGGTGCTCGAGACCACCGGTTTGGATGAAATTGTGTGCATTTGTCAGAGGAACGTTGAATTTGTATTTTCTTTGCATACACCTGTTGTTGGCCACCAGATTGCTGTATAAACCTCACCTGTTCGTGCGTCGCACCTTGCTGCCTGTTGTCTCACAGCCCCATTTGTTTGGACTCATTTGGCCTTTTGTTGTTGTCTTTTGCCTGAAACCCTTCTGGTTTGGCAGCTGCTTTCATTACTTTCTAAGGACCAATTATCTGACTCTGAACATTACCTGAGTGAGTCCTGCATCTGGGTCCTTCATCAGCGCCTATTATACAAATAATAGGTTTTCTGTTTTTAATTAAACACAAAAAGTCTAAAAACAGGTTGCATCAGGTGGAAGGACGGGTGAAAATCTGAGGTTTGGAGGCCGTGTTCTCTCTTTACAAGAGGGTTTATTCTATTATTATTAAATGATAACCTAAATTATGTGCATCTTGTCTGCCAGTCTCGCTGTGTGTGAAGTTGTTTGAATGGAGCTGGTGTGATGAAAATGGGATGTAGATGTCAGAACGACTTTGCCTTTTCTGAAACTTGTGTCAGCTCAGTTTAGTCAGCCACAGATCTGACAGCCCAGTTCTGAAATGAGATTTCCACAATGAGCACTTTGTGTGTGTGTGTGTGTGTGTGTGTGTGTGTGTGTGTGTGTGTGTGTGTGTGTGTGTGTGTGTGTGTGTGTGTGTGTGTGTGTGACATATTTAATGTTAGGGATATTAATCAGCGTGTTAAGCTGTCAATCAGTTTAATTCAGTTCAAATCAATTAGGATTATTTATTTAGCACCTTAATAAATGTTGTATCAAAGCAACACACCAAAATAATAAACAGGTCCGAGATAAATTCAGTTACATTCAATCCAATTAATTCTAATCCATCCCACTCTAAACAATTCATCTCAGTTCAATTCACTCACTCACCCATCCATTCCCTGTACTGGCATCCATCCCAGCAGTCATCGGGTGAAGCGCTGTCTAAGTCCAGTCCACACACACACACACACACACACACACCTTCCACAAAAACACACAAACACCTCTGAGGTCAATTTACACTCTTCAGTAATCTAACGTGTAGGTTTTTGGATTATGAAAGGAATCCGGAGAAAAACATGAAAACTACGGAAAGTTTAAAAACCATCAGTTAACAAAAAAAGACTGAGGTCATTTTTAGTAATAAACCTTTTGTGATCAGTTAAGAATATATATATAACTTGAGCTTATAACAATTACGATCAATTAAAATCCGTTTCCAGACACACAGTTAGAATAAACCCTTGTAAAAACCTGGTCTTGTACTATTATTGGCTTTCTTGTGGTTCGCTAACCAATGAAATGACTCTAACTTGATACACTAATGTTTGATTTGGGTGGGTCACTTTTTCTTTAAACCGTTGAACACGTAAAACGGCTGTGACGATAATCAAACTGTACCTTGGAATGATTAAGGGACTTTTTGTGACTAAGTATTAGTTTATGGAGTGTATTCTACCTGATTATTAAAGCTTTGGGTTGTTTTTACTCTGATTAATACGATGGGGATTACTGGTTTACCAAATATACCTTTTGTTTGGGGACTTCTCCGTCGTGGGACGATTCCATTTTACAAGCCAGCAGCATATTTTAATGTTCATGTTAGCTTTTAAAATGCTATTTTGTTTGTTTTTTTATTGTTTTTTATGAACAGTTGTTGCTTTATATTATTCCAAATGTCAGTTCAGTCCTCACAAACGTTATAGTCACAGTTTTATTGATCATATATGTTTTAGAATCGACTGTGGAAAAATCATCTGGTCATAATGTTTTGTTTTTGTCCTTTGTCCTCTCTCTGCTTTAGAAAAAAGAGTGGTTATGTCTCAACTGCCAGACACAGCGGCTGATGTCCGGAGGCGGTCTCGACGACCTTCCTCTTCCTGCACCTCATCCGTCCCCTAAGCACCAACCGATGGGCTCGCCCCGTCACCAGACACCAACCAGCCAACAAAGTCCTCTTCACAAGCCCACCCCCACCACTCAGCACGAGCCCAAACCAGCCCAGCCCCACACTCAAAAAACACAGATGGGAACCGGTGGACCATTCGCACCGACGTCTGCCAAACAATCACCTGACACCAAGACCACAGCACCAGCTACAGCACCAGCGCCGACCGCTGAGACCCAGAAACAGCCAAAACCGACAGAGGAGAAGCCCAAGACTGAGCCTGAGAACCAAACTGCCAAAGAGACCAAACCTTCTCAGATAAAAGGAGAGCAGATCACACCCATCAAGGAAATTAAGAAGTCCAGGCACTATGACGTAAGTCTGACCATGTTGTGTTTATCTACGGAAAACAAAAACAGTAAAATCCTCTAACCCTATGTACTTGGAACTAAATACATTTGAGCAGGTTAAAATTGGACGGTGTAGTTATTTTAAGGTGGTAATACTTCTCATTTATACAGACTGTTAACAGGACAGTGCGTCGCCAGCGTAGTTAAGCCAAGTTCCACTTTCTAAATCACAGTGATGGACCCGATATGATGGGTAGCTTCATAATAAGCCGATTCACTTCATTGATTGGCTCAGTCTGACATTGTGTCATGTTAAAGCCTCTTGTTAGGGCTAACCAAAACTGAGCAGCAGTGGGTAATTTAGAAAATCTACCCTACCAGCGTCAGCCAAAATTGGCCCAGTTACCATGGAAACCCTTGTTGGAACCAGTTAATTTAATTACCTTGAATTTTATCAAAAACACTGAATGTTAATATAACAGCTGCCATCGATCTCGGGTGATGGTTTCATGCTTGTTGCTGTTGGTAGCAGCATAATTATGCTGTAAGATAATGTTCTTGTGTAACGTTCCCACTGTATGATCTTTGGTTCCTAGAAGACGTTTCACTTCTCATCTGAGAAGCTTTGTCAAGTCTGACTGGAATTCTAAGAGTCAAGCTTATAAACTGTAGATGTCTAATGAGCTGAAACTACCTATGAATACCCCTCCTCCCTAACCCCTGAGGGTTAGGGTTAGGGTTAGGCGTTAACAATAGAGCCTCCAACGTTGGAGTCTGGACTCGATAATGCATCAGAACATGAAAGCAAGTTTAAATAGTTTATTAAAATGTCAGGAGAATGGGATGGAGGAGAAACGTAGGCAAAATAAATCCAATGAGACAAGAAAAGACTTGGTCCAATGCTGGGAATAGATAGTTGGAAAACTGGTCAGGAACACAGACAATCTGGTGCTTTTCCTGAGGAATGAAGCAGCTTCAACGCAGGCAGACTCAGGTGACAGACATCTGCTGATTGCAGGAGCTCAGGTGTGGCTGATAGAGCTACTGTAGCAGAACCCGACTAACTCCTGACAGATATAACACATTTATCATGACAATATCCATGTGTACATGTGTGAATATCTCAATGGACTGCAATAACTCATGGGATATTATACTTTGAGAACCGTGCATTCTGGTGATACATACCAGCATACTTTAGGAGGCTAATCTGATACCTGCCTTTGACCTCCACCTCCAGGTTGAGTAACAGCAGTCGAGATGCTGTTTAACCGTTTTTATGTGAGAACTTGTCAACAATTCTCTTCTCTGCATCTAGTATCAAGATATAAGCAAGGCAGCTTTATTTCCCATATATGACACAATGATTTATGGTTTACGTGGTAAATTGGTCTTAAACTAAAGTTTATGGAGATTGACAAGAGAAAATAAAATAAAAAACAAAGAATGGAGAACAAGTGAATAGTAGCATGTTTTGGTCAGGCTTTGTTTAAAATAAAATATAAATTGATATATAGCACCTCATTACTTCAATGGTAATGCTACAAAAAATACTGGAGTTGACTCAAATGCCATTAAAATCCCATTATAGCCCATTATGTACATAAATATCACAGATTATGTCTGAAAAGGTTTAAACAAAAATGACTGAAGCTTGTGTTTATTGGGACTGTCACTGTTATCACCTCCACTTGAAAGTCTAAAATCAGAATTTTGTCGTACGTTTTTGGGATTAAAATTGCATTGGGGGAGCGTTTCACGTAAAAACGGGGGCTGCAGTTGTACAACGTCTCTTTCAAATGTATTTTGTTTTCCTGTATTACTGCAATTGCTGAAAAAAGGGGGAAAAATACACGTTTAATTTTTAAATTTAAGATTTAATATGTGCAAACCAAATAAACATATTCATTCATTTTCCATAAATAATGCATTTTTTTATTCTTTTCTTTTTAGGATACAAAAAACAACAGCACCCACGACCTGTCACGCAGTCCTCAGAGCCTCAGTGACACCGGCTACTCCTCGGATGGGATCTCCAGCTCCCACAGTGAAATCACGGGCCTTATCCAGGAGGAGGAGATGAAGCTGAGTGAGAGAGGGATCAGTGGGCGGGGCTCCCCACCAAGCCCCTCTGAGATTACCAAACTTGAGAGCTCCATGAGGCCACTCCTGGAAAAGAGCCTCTCTGAGGAGAAGCCTGATAGGAGGGGAAGGAAGCACAGGGACAGAGAACATCGTCCACGCTCACTGTCAATCCCGCCCGATGCATACGACTCTGATGAGGAATTAGAGGACATTCTGGAGGAAGAGGAGGATGGTGGAGACTGGGAGGGGAAACGGAAAGAAGGGAAGGATGATAAGAAAGAAAAGAAAAAGAAGGAAAAGGAGGTTGACCCCACAGAGATGACTGATGAGGAGTTCATGAGGAGACAGATAATGGAGATGAGTGCAGATGAAGATAATGAGGAGGAGGAAGAAATGGAGGAAGATGAAGATGAAGAAGATGAAGGTTACGGCTACCAGAAACCCAAGAAAAGCCACCACAAGCACATCCTGTCTGACTCAGGGAAGGAAAAGAGACGCCTTCAACACCATTCGAGCAGTTTCGAGGAGGAAACCAAAAGCTCTACTGATGTTTATAAGGGGTCGGTGGAAGAGGGCGAGGAAGATGTGATGGCATCACAAGGGGGGCTGAGGCGTTTCAAAACCATTGAACTGAACAATACTAACAGCTACAGCAGAGATATGGAGCTGAGCCACGAAAATGATTTAAGCCTCGATAGGGAACCGGAACTGGAGATGGAGAGCCTGACTGGATCTCCTGAAGAACGCTCTGGTCGAGATTATTCTTCAACTCTTCCCCCAACTTCATCGTCATATGGCTCAGGACAGTCTCCCACGTCCATCTCATCGATGGAGGAGGACAGTGACAGTAGCCCAAGCAGGAGGCAAAGACTTGAAGAGGCCAAGCAGCAGAGGAAGGCCCGCCACCGCTCTCATGGTCCTCTTCTTCCCACCATTGAAGACTCTTCAGAAGAGGATGAGCTAAGGGAGGAAGAGGAGCTTTTAAGAGAACAGGAGAAGATGAGAGAAGTAGAACAGCAGAGAATCAGAAGCACAGCACGAAAGACCAAAAGGGATAAAGAGGAGCTGAGGGCCCAGAGGCGTAGAGAGAGATCCAAAACACCGCCTAGCAATCTCTCACCAATTGAAGACGCTTCCCCTACAGAAGAGCTAAGGCAAGCAGCAGAGATGGAAGAACTTCATCGCTCCTCTGCTTCTGAATATTCCCCTCAAAGCCTGGATTCTGAGGCGGAGGGATATGAGTCTAAAATCTACAAGTCAGGCAGCGAGTACAACCTGCCTACCTTTATGTCCTTATACTCACCGATTGAGAAGTCCTCCTCCACAACAACCACTACTGCACCCTCATCGACCTCCAAACCTCTGAAAAGTGCCGAAGAAGTTTACGAGGAGATGATGAAGAAGGCTGAGATGCTCCAGAAACGAGAAAAAGTGCAGCAGCAGCAACAACATTTACGGCATGGGCAGTATTATGAGGAAGACATCAATGGTCAAAATTACGACGACGATTATGACTATGAACAAGATCAAACCGGATATGACAACGAAGCAGCAGAGACAGAAAATGACATTTATGAGGAAATACGACAAACGTCTCAGAACATCACAAAAATGCAGCAGGCCACAGACGAACAAGTAGAGATTGAAATTGAGAGCTCTTATCCAGATAAACAGCTCTTAGACACGGGCTCAGCCTTTGCTAAGCTACTGGAGCAAAGCAACGCTCTCTTAACTCCAGGGACGAGCCCCACGCAGATCTCAGCTCCTGTTTCTTTTGCAGAGACTGGTGGTAGAATCCCAGATGTGAGGGTGAGCCAGCACTTCACTGCAAAAGATGGCCATAAAGATAGGATCAAAAGCCAAGCAGGGAAAAATGGAATAACTCCAACAGTGGCTGCTACCACCATTGCAGCGTATGGAGTTTATGCCAGAGATGCAGTAACACTCTCCCAGACGGGTTCAAGCCACACAATAACGTCTACTCAGTCGGATACGTCACGGAGACACACGGGAAGTTTTGCCACATCCTCAGCAACGGTCTCTAGTGTATGTAGCAAAATTGCTGAGATTACCCAGGCTTACAGTCAAAGAGAAGTGATCACCAGAAGGGTTGGGGATGCCAGGGGTGTCCAAGTGCGAGACAGCTCAACGTCTTCTACTGAGAGGATTATTGAGCCCCGCTCTCCTAAGTACACTACTTATTACAGGAGTACCAGCCCTCCTCTTTCTCCATCACCACCACCACCACAGAGTCCCACTCGCTCTCCTTCCAGAAGAGCCACAGCAGAGTTCTCTACGCAAACCTTCAGCTCTGCATTGAGAATGGAGCCAGCTGGTTCTGGGCCTACATCGCCTGTGATGGCTCAAGCAACCCAGACATCCCATAGATCAGTTTCCCCAAGGCTGTATCGACAACAGTCTTCTCAGGATGCCCCATACTCCCCACCTCCATGCCCAAGTAGGCCAATGACTGTGAACACTGCTACTTCTCCCTTGTCCTCACCAACTCGATTTAGTCGCCAGTCAACATTCGAAAGCTACTCCCCTTGTGGCAGCCCGCCAGACACACCACCTTACCAGCAGTCTCCAACACGCAGCTTCTATCGATCACAGCGAGTAGAGAAAGTAAATGTGGGGACAAGTATGGTCACAACAGCAAGCCTATACAGCAGAGGGTCAGTGTCAATGGATAATATCTCTCTCTGTAGAATATCTACTGTCCCAGGCACCTCAAGAGTTGAACAGGGACGAATGATCCAGGGTGGGAGTGTTGTGGATCTCAGAACAGCCACCAAACCAGCTCCTATCATCATGACTGACCAGGGAATGGATCTCACCTCCTTAGCTACAGAAAGCAGGAAATACCATGGTGGGATCGAGAGCAGCCGACACTCAACCATCATACAACCACTGATTATGAACTTAAACACCCAGGAGACTACAACGCCGACCACTGTGAGTGTCACTGTGGCTGCCTCTATGTTTATGATGCAGCCAAGCCAGCCCACAGTTTATGGTGACCCCTATCAAAACAGAATAGATCTGGGTCAGGGCATGGGTTCTGCTGTGTGTCTGTCTCCTAATAAAGCACCAGTCTCTCCTCCAGTTGACCCATCAATACCAAAAATTGATGCCAAACTAGAAGACCTAAGTATTCAACAGAGAGAACTACAAAAACAACAAGAGAAGCTGCAGAAACAACAAGAGCTGCTTGAACAACAGTTACATCAGCACCATCAGTTGCAACAGTCATCTGTTTTGACCAAGTACAACCTCACAGGCCCAATTTCACCTTTACTCAAAAAGAACTTGCTAGTCAGCCAGACTAGCACTGCCTCCGTCGTGGTTAGTGCTGTTTCACCTGTCGTTAACCCTGAATTGTATGGCTCTAGTCCCATGGAACTGAAAGGAAGGCCGAGTCCTCCTGGTTTGATGTCTGGAGGTAAACCTCCACATAGTATGGTAGTGCAAATGGATGGGGGGCCAGAGCCAATCAGGGCTGTGACTCAACTGGTGAAAGTGGAAGAAGGACAAGATGCAGTTGATCTGACAGGAGGCCAAATTAAGCCTGACAGTCAGCCAGCTTGCTGTGATGTTGTTTACAGACTTCCATTTGGAGGAAGTTGTGTTGGTGGTTCTGAGAAAGAGGGCATTAGGCCACCATCTGCACCACCTATCACCTACGAGGCAGAGCAAGAAAGACAACCAGGACGGTACCATGAATATCCAATGGATGCACGTAAGGCCTACACTTTACCTTATCCTGGTAGGCTCCAGCCTTCGATGTCTGACACAAACCTTGCTGATGCCGGATTACAGTCCTACCAGTCTAAAATGGAACCACCCCTCCAACCCTCAGGTGAGCTCGCAATGGATTTAACCGCTATGAAACAGGGCTATGGAGGATACATCGGGATGCAGTATGGTTCCTACACGGATTTACGGCACGGAGGAGACATTTCAGCACAGGCACTACCTATAAGGAGGTATAATTCTTTGTCAAACATCAGCTCAGATTATGGCTATTCTGCTCGTGACATTGCTGGCTTCCAAGAAGCTAACTTGGCTCAGTACAGCGCAACAACTGCAAGGGAGATCAGCCGAATGTGTGCAGCACTTAACTCTATGGATCGGTATGGAAGCAACCCAGACTTGATGCAGTTTGGCAGCTTGGGGAGAGGTACTGGTCCAAGTGCCTCCAGACTTGCAGCAGGCCTTGGCTTGAGGCAAAATCTCATGTTTGGTCTAGATGGAAAACCACTCTCTCAAAATCAAGCATTAACCAATCTTATCAATGCCAGGCAGGCAAGTCTTAGAGCAATGTACCCTGCTGCCATTAGGTCTTCAGATGGAATGATTTACTCCACCATTCAGACTCCAATTGCTTCAACACTTCCTATTACAACTCAGCCTGCCTCTGTGCTCCGACCACTACTGAGAGGAGTCTACAGGCCTTATACGTCTCCCAACATGACACCAGTGCCCCTTTCCAGTCTTACCAGATTACCAATTAGTCCTAGAATGCCCATAGTTGGACAAGCTCCAGTTCGTTACCCAGCACCAGGTCTTCTTCAAACAACTTCAGCCACTGGCGCTGTCACTGCAGCTGCATTAACTTCAGCACCAGTTGTGGCACTTGCTTCTATTTCTTTGACAAGTGCAAGCTCAACAACCCATGATGAACCCGTTTATCTTGGCAAGGCAGCAGTGACATCAGCAGAGGTCACTTCTGTACAAGTACCATCTGAACCACAGGAGCAGCCAATAAACCTGTCCCAGGCACACATAAGCAGTCAACAACAGCAGCAAAAACAAGTAGCAACTGCTCAACAGCAACAAGCTCCTCCTGCAGCTCATGCCTACCCACCCCCAGGCCCTGCAATAAGCCATGGCTACGCCCAGCCTGTGACAGTCCCATCAGTCCCAACTAGTAACTTGCCCATTCCTGGTGGTCTTCCCCAGTTTCCTCCACCAGGCGCTATTCACAAGGAGGGTGAAACTGAGGCAGAGAGGCTACACCGACAACAAGAGCAGCTGCTACAGATGGAGAGAGAGCGTGTGGAGTTAGAGAAACTTCGGCAGTTCCGTCTGCAAGAGGAACTGGAGCGTGAAAGAATTGAGCTGAAGCTGCACAGGGAGAAGGAGCAGATCCTGGTGCAGAGAGAGTTACAGGAGCTGCAGAGCATCAAGGAACAGGTAGAAGGAGAAAAAACGAGCTAGAATGAAGATGTTGTCTTTTATAGACAGCAGGTTTCTTTTGTTTGTTTTTGTGGTGCCATTTGTAACCTTTTTTGTTGTTGAATTTTCAGAATAATTTTGTGAAATTTTGGTCATTGTTTCATTTTCCTTAAAATATTTAAATAACATCAATTATTTAAAATGTGAAAGCATGACAGTTAGCCTCCAGTCATGTTTCTGATCGATCCTGAGTTTCAAACTATAAGGGTTAATGTTTGCATGTGTGTGTTTATATGTGTTTTTGTACAGTGTGTTTGTATTAATACGCCTGTTGTTTGTGTTTGTCTGTAACTGATTCTGTTAATCTGTTGTCATGTTTTATTTTTTATTTTTTTCAGTTTCATGATAAAAAAATATCATGGAAAATTGGTTCATGTTCCATTTGATTTTCAAACGTGTAACTAAAACAAATTTTTATTTTAATACGATATAAACATTAGTTGATTTCAGGTACATTTTTTAATGTTTTCAGTTTGTTAAACCCTGATGTTTAACAATGACCCCAAAAGCTGATGCAACCATTGTTTTGTGTGTTAATAGAACAAGCAGTTGAAAGTCTTCCAAGTTAACACTGTTAAACAGGTTTGGATGCTTTCTTTAATGAGAATGAATAAGAAATGCTTTATCTGCATCTCATAACATACAGCAGACGCAAAAATTCCAACCCTTTTTTTGCACCAACCTGTCATTTGGGCTGCAAAGAAAATGCATCAAATATTTTCTTATGAGCATTATCTAACTGGTTACCAGTACACGCTGCATTTCATTTCAGTTGCACTTCAGTTCTTGATAAATATACAAGTTCGACTAACTTGAGATCATTTATGAAACTAATCCATCAGCTCAAGAGGAAACTGCAATGTTTAATCACTGATGATGTCATTTGCTTTTAAAAAAAACAACTTGTAGCCTTCAATATGATCAATCCTTGTTCTTTATTTAGTTTTTCTGTTTGTCTCTGTTTTCATCTTTTCTTCCATTATGTTTGATGGTTTCACCATTTCTCTTTTTTTGTTCCTTTGTTGTTGTTCTTCAAATGCCTCTGTTATATTCTCTTTGTGTGTTTTTAGGTGCTACAGCAACAGCAGCACGAACGTGAAAAACAACTTGTTCTTCAGCGGGAGCAGCTGGCCCAGCAGAAGTCCCAGCTAGACCAGATCCAGTGTTTACAGAAGCAGCTCCAGCAGCAGCTGGAAGAGCAGAAGAGGCAGAAAACAGCTGCTGTCGCTCAGAGCATGCAGGTGATGGACTCTGATCTGGATTTATCACTTAAATACGTTAAAGAATTTTATAACGTAAAGCTTTAATATTCTGGAAATGAGCCAGACATGACTTTTGATGTTCTGGTTCAAGTTTGGTAACTGTTCAGCATTCTGGAAGGAAGGAAGGAAGGAAGGAAGGAAGGAAGGAAGGAAGGAAGGAAGGAAGGAAGGAAGGAAGGAAGGAAGGAAGGAAGGAAGGAAGGAAGGAAGGAAGGAAGGAAGGAAGGAAGGAAGGACACTTAGCCATATATATATACAAATGTTTATTTGATATGGACACAGCAATTACATTGGACAAACCAGATGCATTGTTTAGTGTGTTAGCACAAGTGCCATTCTTCTCCTTTTTTCCCTACAGTTTGACATGAGCGGACAACCAGTTCACCCCTATGTAGACTCTCAGCTGGGCTCTCGTTCTCTCCCTAACTCTTCCTCTGAGATGTGTCTAAGAACCCAAGATGAGCAAACAGAGGCCAGGGCAGGAATGAGGAAGCACAGCTCCATGAGCAGGCTGAGCAGAGACACCATGGATGGAGATGGTCCGATATTCTACGGTTCTTCCCGTAGGAACGTGGATAGTTGTGTGCAAACTGATGAAGAAGACGGGGAGGAGAGGTAACAGTATACTTATGTTTGTGGGAGGAGTGAGACCTTGTTAATAGAACAATTAAATGTATACAAAGTTGGCTTTGATGTCTAATTTTTCACTTCTATCACCAGGTATATGATGCGCCATCGCACTAGAAGGCGTGGTCGCAGCGTCGACTGCTCTGTCCAGACCGATGACGATGAAGACAAGACTGAACATCCGGTTCGTCGAAGACGTTCCCGTTTCTCCCGGCACTCTGAGTCCAGTGCAACGGGCAGCAGCACTGCCACAACAACCACCTCATCTACAGACACCAAAACTGACGCATCCAAGATCATTTCCTCCAGTATCGCCGTGCAGACCATCAGAGAAGTGTCTTGCCAGACAGAGGTAGAGCACCTTGGCAGAGTCTCCCCAGCAATCCATGTGACAATGCCAGACCCTAACAAAGTAGAGATTGTGCACTACATTTCTGGACCAGAACGAACACAAAAAGGACAATCTCTTGCATGCCAGACTGACCCAGAAGCGCAGTCACAGGGGGTTGTAGCCCCCCAGCTCAGCGTACCAACTACAGTCAGTCCATATTCCTCCTCTACCAGTACAGGAACACAACAATCTAGTACAGCAGACCTTCTGGCCCAGCAGCGCCAGCAGCAGCACATCACCGCAAATGCAGCCAAATTTGAGCGACGCCGCCCCGATCCACTCGACATTAACTACCAGCCTCACAACCACCTCCACAACGAGTCGATCTCCAGCATCATCCGGCAGCAGCAGACTACCCCAAAGTCTCCACAAGTGCTCTATTCCCCCGTCTCACCAGTGTCCCCTCACCGCCTGCTGGAGACATCTCTGTCAAGTGAAAGACTGAACAAGGCCCACGTCACACCTCAGCAGAAGTCCTACACTGCTGAATCCCCACAGCGACACCCCTCTATGCCCCGACCCATCAAGAGCGCCCAAAGGTCCATGTCAGATCCCAAGTCGCTCAGCCCCACCACAGATGAACACACCAAAGCCAGGCTGACCCTGTATCAACAACAAGCTCTGCAGAACCAGGTAATGTTATTAAAACCTTCTGACCTAGAAAAAAACGTGCATTCAGAATTATTAACATGACGGGACTAGAATGGAGTGGGAGGACAATTTAAACAGCATAGTGAAGGATATCCGATTTTCTCTGTCTGCCATTATTAATTTACCGATATTGGTATTGAAATGTAATATCAAATTGTATCGGTTTTTACGCTTTTGATGCCATAAATTTTACACACCATGCACATATTATACATCAAACTCTTCAGCACCTTATCCTTTCACTCTAAATGTCAAAATACGACAGTTACAAAGTAAAGTTTTTGAGATATTTTTGTTTGTTTGGCACAACTGGCCTAACTTAAATCATCGTATTTTGCACAAATAATGTTTAAAGTTTAAGTATGCATGATAGGATATATATGATGTTAGTTACCTAAAATTATTTAGCTTTCTCTTTTTTATGAAGGGCGGACCCCGCATATATTGGTAGCGGTTTATATCGGTATAGGAAGAGTTAGACTATATTGGTATATCGAATATCAGTAAAAAAGCCGATATCGAACATCCATAAAAAGCTTTAAAGATGCAGAAAATATTAAAAAGCACAAGTTTATTTAAATACTGATATCTATAAGGATTTACTGAGTAGAATGAAATGTTTGGGATTTTTTGGAATGGACATCAAACATTTGATATACCTAGATATTGAAATTGCTGATTCATTTTATCTTATTTATTAGTATTAAAAAATGCCACAAACACATAAACTGAATGATTTCCATTTAATTGAATGAACTGGTTTTTATTTCAAATGAGAGCAGTTTGGAAATCCTAAATGTTTAACTTGGTTGTCATGATGAACTATTTTTTTGAATATTCTATTTTTGATCATTGATCAACTTGAGCCAATTTTGCATTCGTATCAAATGACCATTGCACACAAAAGTAGCTGCCATGCAAACATCTGAAGCAGAATCCACTTTAATCATTTTGCCCCTCGTCCAAAATTACACTCAAAATAAATACTTATCCAGTGCAAAAGAGTTGAGTGTTAAATGGGTGAATAGATTAATGATGAAGTAGGTCGACGGAATTAAAAAATGTAACTTTGAACCAAAAAAGTCACGTTTTTAAAGAGATATCCACTTCCATAATAATCAGTAACAATCAGCAGGATCGCTTCACCATGTCAATCCAAATACATATGAGTCTCATTTGGACCTTTCTGGTTAAACAAAAATCATAAAAAAAGAACTAAAAAAAAACATGATAACTCTATGAACATGAGAAAATCATAAATGTTTTATGAATGCATTTCATAACCTCATCTTGTGTCTTTTTTACAGTCTATATTTATAGTTTTGTGAATAATAAACCACTAAATAAACCTGGACTTAAATCAGACTCATAAAGATAATAAGCTGATTAACTTTTAGACAAAGTCAGCTTTTGGCAAAAAACAAAATAACACTTAAACTAAAAATAAATTTGCTTTCAAAACACCGACTCCAAGATACGTGTGTGACTGGTTCGGGAATGCTTCACATGAAATTGTAGAATCAAAGCACTTTTATCCAAGATCATTTTCTACATTTGTAGCATTGTATTGTATATAAAGTGTTGTTCAGGTGATATGAAGCATATGAAAATCCACCATCTTAATACAGTTACATGGGATTAAAATGCTGTTTTATTTAATCTGAATGTTTTAATCATTTGATTTAGAATTAAAGTGAATAAATTACTCAGAATACTGGATGATACCTTTACAGAATGCTGAATCACAATTACCACTAATTCTTGTGCTTTGTTACATCTTCTAACATAAACTTCAATCTTGTTTCCTGTTGTCTTTGTCTGTTCGTCTTTATGTGTCTCTTTTGTCTTCCTTGTATGTCCCCTGTTTCGTCCTTCCCTTTTATTTACATTTCTTGACCTTTTATCTTTTTGAGTTTTTCTTCTTCCTGCTCTCTTCAAATCTTTGCTCCACATCCTATCCCCTAATTTCCTCGTACTTTCTTTATTCATCGTCGAACCTTCTAAAACAAACTTCTTGTTTCACTTTTTCCTTTCATGGTAAATATGTATTTTCGGTTTCCTCGCTGGTTTCCTTCACCAATATTTTACTCCTAACTTTATAACTCACCATGTTGTGTTTGTTTATTACTCACTGTTTTGTCTGGTTTGCTTCCTTGTTCATTTTTGTATCGTGTTACATAATCACTGTCCATGAAACTTTCTGACTTTGATTTGATAAATCTATTAACCAACATTTCCCTCAACATGCCCTTTATCATTTTCATCTCTCATCTGTTTCCTATTTAACTTTCTCACTGTTGAATCCCATAAACTACTCTTCACCATCCACCCCTTTACCACTCCTTGCCCCATTCTTGTTTTTGCTCCCCAAACACTCCCCTTGCTCTTTTGCCCTCTCCATATCTTCCCACTCTTCCATCCCTTTCTATACCCTTTCTTTCTTTCTCTCCAGCTGGCAGCCTTACAGCAAAGCTCTTTGCTTCGCAAAGTCAAGCGAACCCTGCCCAGCCCTCCTCCAGATGAGACTGCTACATCAGCTCACCTAACCATGATGACGCCGATCCAGCAACAGCTCTACCTGCCCTCCGTGCCCAGCCTCAAGCCTAGCTCAAGGTCCGGCCTGGCCGCTAAAGCCAGCCTCCTCAAAGATCTCACTCACGAGCTGAAGGCCGTGGAGCAAGAGTCAACCAAGCTGAGAAAGCAGCAGGCTGAACTGGAGGAGGAAGAGAAAGAAATTGATGCTAAGCTGAGATATCTAGAACTGGGAATCCACCAGAGGAAAGAGACTCTGGTGAAAGAGAGAGAAAGAAGGGACATTGCCTATTTGAGATGCATGGGGGACACCAGGGACTATATGTCTGATAGTGAGTTGAATAACTTGCGTTTAGCAGCTGCAGCTGCATCACATGAGACCAATGGACTCCTAACAACGAGACCAAGCACTGCCCCACTTAGCCAGTTTACCAGTGACCTCAATACAGCTGCCCAGTACCCACCAACCTCATCCTTCCTTTCCTGTCAGTATCCCCAGAGTCAACCAGCAGCACCATCTCAGCAGTCAAGTGTGCCATACCAGTCATCAACATTCAACCAGCCTCCTTACCCAACAGTGTCACAGTCACAGGCACTGCCACAACCCATACCCATTCAGAGCCATGCCCCACCTCCTGGACCTTCCTATCAACCTCAAACATCTTATCCTTCCCACACCTATCCCCAAACTCAGCCCCCATACCCCCAGACAGATACGGGGTTACCAACTGCACCTCAGCCTCAGCCTCCACCAGGGCCCACAGGTTTTGGGCCTGCTCCACCTGGTCAGCCCCCTTACCCCACCCACAGCTCACCCTATCCCAGTGCTGTGTCCCCCTACCCTAGCCAGACAACCCCATACCCTGGGCAGCCCCAAGCTGATATCCTGACAGTTCATTCAGGAAGACCTAGGCAGACATCACTAGCTGAACTTGAGCATAAGATGCCAACTAACTATGAGACAATCAGCAACCCTACAGTTGTGGTCACCACCACAGCTCAAGATGCTACTTTTTCCAGTGGAGCACCATCCTATGGTCAATACACAGGAACAACAACAATGGCAAGCACCTATGGGCCTTATGGATCTGCACCTGTGTCTAGCAGCTATGGTGGTTACTCTACAATGCCACCTAGCACATATGGTCCATATACTTCAACCACAGCTACTTCATATGGCCTGTATACCACAACTACTGCTAATACATATGGCTATACCACCACAACAGCCAGCTCTTATGGACAGTACACTTCTACAGTTTCTAATGCCTATGGGCACCCTGTAGACAGTCCTTCTACCTACAGCACAGCAGATGGGATGTATGGGGCTCCTGGCTTAGAGCAAAATATTCCAAGGAACTACATGATGATTGACGATGTAAGCGAGCTGACGGCAAAGGATGGGCTGGGCACGACAACAGGAGACATGATGCATCATGGCAGCAGTGGGCGTTACCCAGGCGACATCCATGGCCATGGCAGCACAACTGGCAGCACGGCGCGTGGGGGAACTGGCAGCTCCCCTTATGGCAGGGCACCTGAGGAGGAAGCAGCGATGCAGGATGAGCTGTACGACCATCATGGCAGGGGTAAGAGCAGCTACAGGCACGGACCTCTAGGGGGCAGCAGCAGCAGCGTGAGCGCTAGCATGGGTGGGGGATCCCCCTATTACTATGACTTCGACTACAAACATGGCAGCCTCCGCTCTGGGGTACAGAAACCTTTGTCATCCACCAGAAGCCTTCTGGCTCCAGCTGTCATGTCAACCAAGCGCAGCAAGCACAGGAAACTGGGGAGTATGGAGCAGAAAATCTCAAAGTTTTCCCCCATTGAGGAGGCTCGAGATGTGGAGGCAGATCTGGCCTCCTATTCCTCAGCAACAGGTGAGGCTTACCCCTCCTCCCACGTTCGAGGGCGCCAGCTGATCGAGGATTACGGCTTTAAGAGGAGCACATATGAGGGCAGCAGTGGCACCAGTCATAGTGGTCGATACTATGGTATGATGGTGGATGAGGACGATCGGATTTACTATACCTCTACTGGTCGCTCTCGTTCCACTGGCTATGGAATGGACAAGATCTCAGCCAGGGATTACCATGGGTACCGAAGCCGATCCTACGAGAGAGACGATCGATCCTACAGATCTGGCTACAGAGGACGTCACCCAACCAGGCAGTACTCTGAGGAGGAGAGTCCACTCAGTCCCTTGGGAAGGTTCATGGGTTCAGGGCGATCTTCAAGCTTAGGTCCTGACCCATATGACAGCCACAGCAATAGATATCATTACTATTATGGCAATTATGGTTCCAGTCACTCGCTGCCAGATGTTCAAGACCACATAAGGGACCTTCCACGGACACATGTCTACAAATCGGATGATACATACATTATAGACGATTATCATTGTGCTGTGTCAGACAGTGAAGGTAATTGTGGGAAGCTTGATTCCCACACAGTCTCACTACCTACTACTGCTCCCACCGTTTATCTAAACATCCCCCACCCACCCAGAAGCTAGACTTAGCAAAAGAAGCAAAGGAGAGACAGTGATAGCACTTGCATGTCAATGTTTTCTTCTTCCTGAGAGTCACTTGGAGCTCTGTTATCAGTGGACTGCTGTCTGTCTGTCTGCCTGCCTGTTCGTCCTTCCGCCTGTCCGTCCACTCGTCTGTTTGTTCAATACTCGCATGGTTCTTCGGCGTGGTCGTCTTTGTCTACACAACACTCCGACTCACTCGAGAGGTCTTTGCACGACAGAAAATGGTTCTATCTTTAATTATGCTTTTGGCACTTTGTTCATGTATTTGATGTATGAATTTTTGTCAACACTGCAAAACAGTCCTGCACAAAATGTCTTACAAAAAAAAGAAACTTTTTTTCCTCAATGTACAGCGTAATTGTTCTCTTAACAGCAGCAATCAATTTATTTTTGTTGAATTACCAATAATATACAAGTTCCAGAAGGTTTGGCAAGGAAAATGGTCCCTCATTTCATTGGCCCTAAATTTTACAAAGCAGCTGCTGAAACAGGCAGTTTTGCAGTTTTATATTGTCCTGTATCTTGTCTTGTATTGTCTGATGTTAATATGTGAAGGAATCAGTGCATGTATGTAAAACTTTATTTTTTGCCTTTCTTTCTGTCTTCCCCTACCTTCTTTTTTATTTTGCATGCGGTTGGTCTTCCCTCTGTCCTCTTCCTTTTTTCAGCCTGCATGCCGCTGTCTCCAAGCGACATGGAGATTGACTGTGATCTGCTCTCGGTTTCCAAAGCCTACCACTTGGGCCAGGAAGAAACTGATTGGTTTGAGAAACCACGCTCCAGTTCTCGACACTACGGCAGCAGCCACTCAACTGGGAGGAGTCGACATGGTGTCAAACACACCTACCATGATTATGATGAGCCTCCTGAGGAGGACCTGTGGCCCCAGGATGATTACGGTCATGGAGGGCGGCAGTCGTCATCCCGTGACCACAGGCACCATGGCACTTCTAGCCGTCACTCATCCTCGTCACGTCACTCTGACGAGCAGAGGTCCTCGAGGTCCTCTAAAGGGCACCTCAAGGACCCAACTATGCGCCATGACCCCTCTGGACGATCTTCATCCACAGGAAGACGTGGTGAGTCACGGTCCGGAGGGTATCACTCGTCAGAGTATTCAAGAGATCCTTCGGGGCACCATCATGGCCAAAGATCTTCCAGACAAGGAGATCCACACAGGTCCTCACGCAGCAAGTCCCAGGGCCCAGTAGACATGCAGAACCAACCACCAGGTAAATACAGCACACCTTAATATATGACTGGCAATATTGTACATTTTGCAATTTACATATTACAATGCCAATGGTTCTTCCGTTATGTACAATACAGTAAATTTTGTAGTAAAATTAAAACAAAACTAAATCACATAAAGAATAGTACTCAGAAATTGTCTTCAACAAGACTAAGAAAACATAATTTTATATAATCTAAAATGTAGATCTTAAGGCCTAAATGAAAAATGTAAATAAAAAAAAAACATTTTGGGAAAGCTAACGGGAACTTTATCCTGAATAATTTCTATATTTTTCTGTAATTCATAACAAAAGATAAAAATGAATTTAGCATTTCCCCGAGGCTGAGAGCTCTGGGGTAGCAGGTGGCTTGATGACTAACCTATTTTTTTACTTCAGCTTCTTTTCTTCTGCACAAACACAGCGAGCAGCGGACAGAAGATAAAAATAACTGATACAGACTCACACTTTGAGAAAATGTAGCAAGTACACATGAACTGAGAATTATATAAATATGTTGTTTTTGTATTTAAGATATACAAGCAGGTCCTAAATGCATATTCTTAAGGGTTTGAGTAAACACATATTGGTTGCCTTTCCATCATTTTGAAATCTTTTAGGTCTAGTATGTGCGCTTCTTGACCTAGCAGCAAAGCAGAAATCAATGTTAAAAAAACACCCAAACTAGCAATCCCCCATATTTTTAATGAGATCCTGTTTTAAAATCACCCCTGATGTAGCAATATTTCACAGCCTCTGCTGTTCAGATTCATTTTGATGCAACAATCCCCTCAGGGATCAACAGTTTTTAATTAACAATATCAAGTGTAACTTTTCAAAGGAAGCGTGTTCCCTGAAGGCAGGACTGTGGACGTGTTCTTAGCAGTGTCGTAATTAAATCGCCTGTTCGATCTTTGCTCACAACATTTGTTGCTTGTTATTGTCTCTCTCCTGCGTCGTCTGTCAAAGGCGGCACAGCACAATAAAAACAGGAATATCAGTGTGATATAAACACTGAGCCGCTCCTGTCAGCTAATTGTAGTTGTGTTCTGATGAAAGATGGACTTAATATTTTGTTTTCGTATTAATGTGTTTTTTTAAATATACTCACTTTCATCCAGGCTCTTCCAGGTCTGGCAGTGGCTCTGGCCGGGTTCAGGGCTCCGCCATGGGGCCTGCAGGGTCAGGGCGACAGGGGGGTCCAGGTTCCCAGACAGATGGGGCTTTAGGGCAGAGGACCCCGCTTCAACAGCAAGCTCAGACATCAGCAGCCAGACCCGGCCAGCCTGGTACCACAGCGGCCACCGGCCTTCAGCAGCAGGCTCCAAACCAAGGACAGGGCATGGGACAGGTCCAGGCCAAACTGGGTCAGATGGGACCAGCAGGTGGGCCCATGGGCCAGATCAGACAGGCTGGTCCAGCAGGAACTACACCTTCCACTATGGTGAGTAAAGGCAAAATACACATTTGGAGAGAAACAGAAAATAAGAATGAGAAAACATGTCTAAGAAAATAAAACACAGTTTGTTGCAATGAAACAAATGTAGTCCACCACAAGGGTGATTTCCACTCTGATATATTAATGTTTTCATATCAGATTCACTACAGCAGTGGTTCCCAAAGCTGGGGTCGGGACCCCACTGTGGGTCACCAACAACTACACAGGGGGTCGTGAGACGATTTCCACAAATTGAAATACAATTACTGAAGCTATTTTTCTAGTATAATTTATATAAAAACTCTACTAAATGATCATAAGTGAACATGAAGTGGTTTTCTTAATGTCCTGAATTATTTAGCTTTGTCAATATGTTTCAATTGTTAAATCAGAGATAACAGAGGTCGCATGGCGTGACGATTGCTATTTTGTGGGCCTGAAGCTGAAAGGTTTGGGAACCAGTGCTCTAAAGGACTCATGTGTACATTTCTCTGTACATTTTCTGTACATATAAATTGTGTTTGTTTGATTTCTATGTATGTGGAGCTATTTTGTGTCTTCATCTATATTCCTTTTGCTATAAGAGCTGTGTAACACTTAAATTTCTCATTCGTGGGATAATAAAGGTTATTCTTTCTATTCTATTTCTCCCATTTACATGCTTTTCTTACTTTATTGTCCAGAAGAAAAAAAACAAGTTTATATTTTTGTTTCCTGAGGCCACAAAACTAGTTTTTCTGATCATAACAAAACTGTCTTAATATTTTGTCGCCTTCATGTAATAAAGTCTTTAGCCGTAGTCTCTCAAACCTAATTTTCTGCCCGTTTTGATTCTCAGCCCTCATGTTCCTCCATTCCACCGACTCCCTACATGCTCCGTGCGATAAGACACCCCCCACCGCCACCACCACCACATTTCTGATAGTTTATTGAAATTCTGATGTGCCTCTGTTGGCAGTCCTTATCTAACACTGTGATTAACACCGAGGCAGCGGATAACTCAGTGCAGCTGATTCACTGTCTGCTTGGCATTCAAGAATTCTCCCTGCAAAAACCTATTTCTGCATTTATTCCATAAATCCATTTGAATCTATTAGCAGCTGAAGCGGCGATGATCACACTTAACACAACTTTTGCACCACGTCAATTTATTCTGGATTTTCTTTCCCCTCCGAAGATTAATTGTGATTTTTAGAAAGCTGCATTGTTGCTTATTAAGACATGTTTTAGCTACATTATGTTATATTTCAGTCATCATAATCAAAATTTAATTGTAAATTATGTGGAAACAGATTGAAAGATATTAAAGCTTTTATTTTGACTGATCCCAATAGTGCTATATCTTGTGGAATTTCAGAAGACCTGATCATTTCTACTAATGGGTCAGGTAAACTTTATCAGGTAAAAAAACTTGTCTCAATCAAGTTTTTGTACAATACATATTAATTATATGACCTACAACATGCACCCTATTTTGTGCAAAGAGGTATGAAAAGTGACAGAAACCATTAAATCTCCAAATTTAAGCATCATTTTAATTTAATTTGATCTAAGGATAAATTAGTTTATTCCACTTGTTCCATTTAATTTTTTATTAGAATTACCTGAACTCTTTTGCATCTGAAATGCACTGCTCCATCAATTTTTGAGATCCTCAGTTTCTAATTTACCTTCAAATAAATATGGAAAATTGTTAAAATATTAATGAAATGTTTAACTCATCCAGACATCCATCTAAGTTCACACACAATAGATAAAGTAAACAAATCCAGAGGAGTAGGCAGCTGCAGACACCGAGGAGGAGGAGTAAAGTGTTTTTATTGTGTTGTTTTGTTTTTTACTGCCCTGGCTCCTTTTTTTTATTTAAATCTACTTTAGCAGCCTCAATAGCCTTCTTAGTAAGGGTTACCCAAAGCATTTACTTTGCATCTTTTATTTCTCTTTTTGATTGTTTGAAACCATAAAAACAAAAGAAAAAACTATAATCTGGTTATGCTATTTCAGGTCTCTTTTAGCTATTTTTGCTTGCTACTGGATGTTAAATGTAACGAAACAAACTTCTGATGAGATGAGATCTCATCTTATTTAACATCCTCCAATAAACTCACAACTCAATGAGCGTTGTTTTGTCTCTTAATCCCTAATCTGGGCATTATTTTTGTCTGATTTCATGTTGTCTCAGTTTTTCTTTTAGGAACAGATAAATCCCACACTGTTCTGATTTCTGTCTCCCCACACCCCCTGCATTTTGATTACGTAACACACATTTCTTCCCAGAATTTTTCTGGATCCAACAGATTTGCTGTGAATAGCAGCTAAATGTGGAGACGCTTGTCTTTTTGTTCCTCTGCAGACGAAGATTGACACACCTCCAATGACAGCAATCGGAGCGAAAGCAGCGCCTGTGATGGCTTCAAAGGTTGCCCAGCCCCCACTTACAGGCATAGGTGATGCGCACACACACACACAAACACACACACACACACACTTGTGGGGACACAAGACGGAACCATGCATTGTGGGAACCACCCTTTCTGGAATGAAAAAACTCATATTGAGGATACTATATGATACTGAGTTACCTATGCTACACACACCTATACAAATTTTGTGTTTTGGGGAATTTTGGGAACCACCCTGAAAATTTTGGTCCCCACATCGTGAATGTGCTGTCTGGCTGTGGTTCCCACAATGATAGAGAGACAAACACACACTCACACACACACTGAATCTCATCACCTCCACTTCTTGCCAGTTGTTATCCACTATGACTGAATTATGTAACCACCGAGTGCTGTTTCATTTGATCTGAGGTTAATCCCAAATTAATCCCAAACTGTGAAAAAACACAAAAGGAGGGTTTCACCTCCTGGCTCCAGACCAGCCTGAACGTGGCATTTCATTACATCATTGGAAAAGTTATGTTGTGTGACCTTTTGCAGTTACTTGTTGAGTGTTCTGGACACGGTGGTGAGGTATGAATGAAGTCGGTTTTTATTCCATCGCACAACAGAATGTGATATCGTTACTTTTGTCCACAGCTATGATTATTTTACCGGATCTGTAACTGACCTTACATTTTTATCATCTGTCTTAGTTCTTTTCTGTCCAAGTCTCAAAATGTGAAGACAACAACAGATGGCTGACACAGTTTGTTTGTTTGTTTGTATATTTGTTTGTACTACTAGTTTTGTAAGAAGTATGAGTGATTAAAGCCACCAGTTTGTGCATTTAAAAATTGTTTTCAAATGAGAAAAGATCCAGTTGTTGCATGAGAATTTTTATATAAAAATGCTAAAGTGTAAAAATATGTATAAAAGTCAAATCTAAGCTTTAACCTAATTATTAGAAATCATAACTTTGGAGTAAACTAAGCACTTTTCTGCATTTTGCTCAAATCTTGACAACATGAGTGGCCTCACTCATCAACAATGTCACGTAATCACTCAGTGTTTGTTGTGATACCAAATCTTTTACTCCATATTTGTCTTTTTGACGTTTTCCTGTCATTTTGTCTTGTTTACTTTTTCTGGTGCTGCCTTCCTCTGCTGCTGGGTCCAGGCTCCAAAGCGGCTCCTAGACCCGGAGGCATTGGCAGTGCAGCCGCAGGTCAGCCTGGCATGGAAGGAGACAGCATGTTTTCCAAGATCCTGCCTGGAGGAGCTGCTGAGCAGGCCGGAAAACTGGGAGAAGGTACAAAAAATAACAGCTAATGCGGCTTTAAACTGGGCTTTGGCTGCATCTAATTTAAAAAAATAACATCCTACTCCATATCAGGGCAGTTTGTACCTTTGGTTAATGAAATCAAGCTGTTTTATGTTACTAAAGCCTTCATATTTTAATATTAAACCCCTAAACTTTTCTTCTACTCTTTTTTTACCCTCTTTCTTGCAGCTATCTCAGGTTTTGGGAAGAAGTTCACCTCTTTATTCTGAGCTGATGAAATAAAGGTATGCGTTTTTGTTTGATTCTCCTGAATTCAGACATTGAAAAGTAAAAAAAACAGCTAACTTACATAGACAGAATCATTAACAAGAACCTGGATGATGGGTTTTATTTAGCAAGAAGGGCTGCAGCTGGTTTCGTTCACTTTTGTTTTAAAAGAAAAGGAAACGTGCACCGTCAAAAATTGACAGTGCATTTGATAATGCAGAAGGAAAAAAGAGTAAGAGCACTTTCCCTGCTTGTCGGAGTCAAATCATCTGGGAGCAGATGTTCTATTCAAGGTTTCATGTAAAAATAGCTGGAAATCTGACTTTTCGTAGTCTCAAATAATAAAAAATACATTCCTGGAACATTGTTAGAAAGCTAGTTGTGTGTTTCTGTTGCTGACAGTAGAGGAGGACGGTTAAAGTGGTTTACACAGAACAGAGCAGTCATGTGCTCCTGGTGTGTGTGCTTGTTTTCTGTCTTGAATTTTATTTTTGGTCCTGACTGCTCTGCATGTGCCGGGTGAGAATCTAACAGTGAGAACTTGTTTCTAACACAACACGATCTCTGTCAAACAGAAAGCAGCTGGTTTTTAGTGTGATTTCCTTAAATAAGTTCTAAAATTACTTTTATTTTACACCTGAGGCTTGATTTCCTTTAAAGAAATTTCAGCACATTTAACGATAAGGAAAGTAATAATAGACACTGTTGATTGAGGCTTTTGTTATACATTTTTCCTTCTATGTTAAATAGAAATATATGTGTGTGTGTGTGTGTGTGTGTGTGTGTGTGTGTGTTTGCAGGATTATGTCAAAATGAAGTGATGAGGCTACATACTAGGAAAACCTGCGACGTTCCCCCTGCTTTTGTTTTACTAAAAAAGAGACAATAAGGAGAGAGACGGTGGTGGCAGAGAGGAGAGCTGAGCACACTGGTGAGTATTTAGGTTGTTTCATCTGTAATTGCTTTACACGTTTAAAGTCACTCAGAGAGACTCTGTTAGCTGCTGCTGTAGTAGAACTGGTTTCATGCTGGGTGCAACAAAACAGAGCCCAATTTCCATTTTTTAATATTTTTTTTAAAGGAGTGTAAAGTTAAAAGAAAAAACTGGAAAATATGATTAACTTGTTTCACTGTGAGCTGGTCACAGCATCCATTTTTGTCTGGTTTTCGACTCTTCTGCATCACTTAGCTTGTGATGAGATAAAATTAGATTAGATTAAATGAGATGAGGTGATATAATATGAGATGAGATGAGGTGAGATGAGAAAAAATTAGATGAGGTGAGATGAGATAAAATGAGATGAGGTGAGATTAGATAAAATGAGATGAGGTGAGATGAGATAAAATTAGATGAGGTGAGATGAGATAAAATGAGATGAGGTGAGATGAGATAAAATGAGATGAGAATAAATGAGATTACTTTATAATCTAAAATGTAAATTTCTTTGGTATGCAGCATGAAATTTGATAACAATTGCTAAAAAAGTAATAAATTAAAAATTATAGCGGACCCTCCTTTCCAGAACCCCTGAATAGACCTTATCAGGTAGTGTGATCCCCCTGTAGTCGGAACACACTCTGTGGTCCCCCTTCTTACAAAGGGAACTAACACCCCAGTCTACCAATCTATGTCCAAGTTATATAATAATAATAATAATATTAATACATTTTATTTATAATACACTTTACATTACAGCGGAATCTCAAAGTGCTGATACTGCAGAGCTGTTTCAACCAACACAGCACCACAACATCCAGGGCCTAATAATAATAATAATAATAATGTCTGTTAACTTTACAACACGTCTTTATATTTCCTGTCTAATTCAAAGGCTGTAAAAGAAGCAGAAATGGTCAGAAGATCAGATGTCTCCTCCTATTTAGGTTTTATGTATTTTTTATTTTTGCCTTGATTGCAGTTGGTTCTGAAGCGTTTGATGCAACAGGGAGAAGGAAAACCTTCAGGTTGCTGCTGGATTTCAGCGTGTGAACACAGTGTTGCATGTGTGCTGTAATCTGAGGCTGGACTGAGAGTGTGTTTGTGTGTGATGCATTAATGAACTGCCTCATGAGAGTACTGCTGTGGGAACACTCCTTTCCTCTTCTTTTGCTCCTTCTCTTTTCTTTACTTGTAGAAAACCAAGAGTCCCTCTTTATTCCCACTTTGTGTTTTCAGACATTTTCATCCCATTCCTTTCTCACTGATCTGTCTTTACTGAAGTTTACTCATGCTCTTTGATTCTGGAGGGCTCTTATGTGGGTTTTCTTCTTTTGGTCACAGTAACATTATGAAAGGGTGGTGCTTTTTCTACTTGAACTTACGTATGGGACGCATGGTGGGGTGCACTTGGTAGCACTGTTGCTACAAGAAGGTTGCAGGTTCAAATCCCAGCTGTGGCACTTTATACGTGGAGTTAGCGCATTCTCCCCATGCATGCGTTGTTTTTTTTTCCAGGTACTCTGGTTTCCTTAAACAAGAAAAAAAAACATGCAAGTTAGGTCAACTGGTATCTCTAAATTGTTCCTAGGTGTGAGTGAGTGATCTAGAATAACAGAGCGGGTTAAAATTGTGAAAAAATGACCAAAATACATTAAAAATGATTACAATCTCCCTTCTGTCTGTATCCTCTTTCTGTCCAGTGATTCATACGTGTGTGTGTGTGTGTGTGTGTGTGTGTGTGTGTGTGTGTGTGTGTGTGTGTGTGTGTGTGTGTGTGTGTGTGTGTGTGTGCGTGCGTGTACCAGCCCTTCGGGGGTCCTGCATTCACTGGAACAGATTAAGTTTGAATGTGTGCAGCTTGTTTGAAGCTGTTAATCTGGGTCAGGCACAGTGGGAAAGAAAACTGCAAGGCAGTGATTATAAATAGAAATATGAATCTATTTTCAGATCTGCACTGGTGCTGGTCCACCAGGAAACAGGAAATCATGAAGGAGCAAAGAAACCCTAGAATGAAATTTGGAAAATAATAACATTTGGTAACACTTTACAATAAGGGTCCCTTTAATAATGTTACTTAGTGCATTATTAAGCATTAATAAGCAAAGGGTCCCTTTATTAATGTTACCGTTATTGTTAACTAGTGTCCTTAAGGTTAGGACAAAGAGCCGGGAGGGTGTCTGCTTAGTAATGCAGTACATAATATGGTTAAGCAGTTGTTAATACTTTATTTAATAGTTTATTAATGCTTAATAACACTTAATAAACAGTAATAAGTGTAGTAAGAGCTCCCTACCATAAAACACCCGATAGTACTAACACCAAGTATAGTAAGTGTATTTATCTACTTATCAACTTCTCTCCCACAGCCATGAAACTCACAGGAGTGAGAAAGTAACTTTTTGTTTAGAAAAACGGGCTGCAGTACCCACATTTGACCACATGATGTCAGTCTTCATTCTTACATAATGCACCTTTAATTATACTTTGGTATCCAGTGTCGGCAGCAAAGTAGGACTTTCATTGTGCAGGGAAACACGTGTCCTACTGCACATATGACAATAAAGCTTTGAGTCTAGGCAGAAGTAAGTCTGCACAGCGAGTAATTCAGACTGAATGAATAAGACTGAGCACTCAGTTTGAGTTGTTTGTTTACTTCAATAGTAAAATCGTTAAGGGCTCTGGAGCGAATCTGAAGAGCCAAAGTGTACAAGCCTGGGTTATTTTTAAGCAGCACCATAACCCACGTCCTTCCCATTCTGCCCCCACAGGTGCTGTGTCAGCGCTGGCTGACAGGCTGAGTTAGGACTTTCTCTGGCCTTGTTCTGTTCCCTAATTCAGCTGCTTTATGTATTTATAAACATGAGAACAATCTTTGTTATGCAATGTTCATTTTTGTATCTATTTTATTCCTTGTTGCCACAGTGGTTTATCACTTTTGTGTCAGGCATCAGGACAATCTGAGGGAGGGAAAATGTTCCAATCAAAAGATGAAATGTACGGATGAGACGTGCACGCTTGAAAGAAGGCAGATAACGGCTTGCTTTGAACTCTGAAAAAGGACGAAATAGACGCAAATGTGAACGGGATGATTTCATCGAACAGAAAACATCCTCATCACGGCTTCATGCTTGATTCTAACAGATAATTGGTTTCTAATGCAGGGACACGCTGCAGGAAAGGCGACATAAAGACAATGGCTTCAAATGGATTCTGCAGATAGGAAACATCCTACATAGTAACCCAGTATGTGTCCTACTTTGTGGTTAGACCATTAAAGTTTAAACTGTTGGGGGGGGGGACATAATTTTTTCCCATTGCTTGAACACATTTTGCATAACTTCTCTCATTGTGCCAAAACTACACACAAGTAAACATGACGACACTGGGAACTAAACCATTCACATCTGTGTCAAACTGAAACTCTACTATCACAACCTAACAATCCTTTGTCAAAATGCAACTGATGACAAAATGACACATGCTTGCATCATATGCATGCACTTTCAGATCGGGGGGGGGGCACGCTAGTCTACTTTATATAAAACACTGCAGTCTTATTCAGAAGGCACATTTTCAAACGAACAAAAGCAAATAGGCTTACTCAATATTGTACACTGCAGTAACATGAAAAAATGAAATAAAACACTGTAAACACAGAAAATCATGACAATTGTACATCATGAATCCCGCCGTCTGTTAGGGTCTGGCCACAGGATCTCGACATCGCAAGCAATGTCTTCTCTTGCTAGGCACCAGGGAAAATATCCCCTAGCATGTGGAAACCATCACGATTGCTGTCACCTGAATGTCGCTGCAGGCCTGTTCCATTGCCTGCAGAAGAGGCATTCGGGCATGTCGTTGGCGGTCAAATACACGCCATCTTCAAGCCGAAGAAAATTTCCTCTTTAGGGTTAAAAAGTGGTGCGTAGGGGGCAAGTATACCACTTCAGATTGATTGTGGTTGGTGAACCAGGCCTGGACCAGAGCAGCCCGATGGAAGCTGACATTATCCCATACCACCACAAACCTGGTCTTATCTGTACAACTAGATTATGGAGAGCATCTAGAAATGTGAGTATATGTTGGCTATGGACCTAGTTTTGCATGATGATGCAGAAGCCCTCGAAGGCTTACGGTGGCACACAATGTGATATTTCCCCCGCGTTGCCCGGGGACGTGCACAGTTGCCCTTTGGCCAATTACTTTACGACCTCGTCGTCTTGTTTTGCTCAGGTCGAAAATGAATTCATGAGGCTGTGCAGCTCCATCCATGGCCAAGATTCTCTGTAGAGAACCCCCACCGCATCACACGGGTACCTGAGTAGCTCTCTGAATAGTTGAGCACTCACCTGTCTGCTAGTATTTTCTGTCGTAGCTGGTGGAGATAGAAGGCATTGTCTGCCCTCACTAGGCCCGCCATGGCAAGTTCCTGCTGTTGTGTGAACAGGCATTGGCGTCCTCCCCAGAAGATCTTCTAGTCTTTCTAGAGAAATACAACCACAAATAGTCCTTGGTTTGCTTTTTTTTCTTGTATATACTGTATCATCCACTGTACTGAAACATCTAAGTATAACCAATCATGGTATGTTTCACAGAAACTACCACTTTGGCTGCAAAAGGAGCATTAGCACCCTGCAATACCCTGTACACATAATGTGATATATAGTACAGTGCTGCAAATACCATCTGAGTAGAATAGAAGGTAGAGAGATGAAGACATACCTGTTTCCCAGTCAGAATGTCCGTATTATGAATACCACTGTGAAGCAGCCTAGATGTGGGTGGACTGTCTGCCCAGCTTCCCTCATAATCAGGCCATGGTTGATGACATGGTCCACCAAAGTTGCTCTTATATAATCAGAAATAGGGGTTTGTGCATGGCCTCTTCAACCTTGACCTCCTCTTCCTCTTCCTCTTACTCTCCCTCCATCCATGCCTGCAATGTTCTTGAAATGGCTAAACTGAGGGCTTTTTGCAGCTGGCTGATTGGTGTTCGAATAGAATATAATAGACTTTATTGATCCAGTTTAGCAAGTAAGTTCCTTCAGGTGTGTACTTGAGTGGTTGCAATTACCCAATGTGTTTTGTATTTTGGGTACATGTGTTTCCATAAGAAACCCTGAGATCTCATGTTTGAACGAAGTGTTATGTATGAAATAGAGAGTAGTATGCTAGACCAAGTATGTTGCATAAAGGAGTTAATGTGTTGCAGAATTGCAACTAGAGTGCAAAGCAGCACTTTAGTTTAAGGTATGGATACATGGGTTTGAGGTATGGAACCAAAATCTTTAAGTTGTGTTACTTAAGTCTAAGCATGGGTCTCTAGTGTTCAAGCAACGGGCAAAAACTGTAACTCTATTGAAAAGTGTTTGGAAGCTGAAAGACTGAGTCTTATCTGCCATCTAGTGGCCAGCTTTGGTCATTACATGGTGACCCTGATGCAGACATGTTCAAGCATGTTTTCTATAATCAACATAAACTGATTATTTTTACACAAAACAAGACAACCAACTTTGTGCTGCTCATTTTTTCTTTCTTTTTTTTTTTTTGCTTTTCTTATAAATCACAAATAATTTGAAACATTGCAATTAGGGAAGGACAATTACAACATATTTTTCCACTCCCTGAGCATCTTTTATCTGTTCTTATAAAACTACAACACTAAGAGTCTACAAATCTGGACAAGATTATTCTACAATAATAGCAGAATCTAAATGTACAAAACAGTGAAATGTATCTCGCCTGGCCAGGCAACTCTCTGGGTTCTCAGCACCTCTAAACATTTAATGAAAACACATAAAAATGTTACTTTAGTGTGTTTCCTTGAACAGTTTTCACCTAATTCTATTTTTTTTTATTTCAGATCAGTTCAAGTCACTTTCCACCTTCAAAGGAACTCTCCTGTTTTCACTCCACACTCCCTCCAGCCAATGAGCCAAAATATTGTGCAGCAGCCTCTTAAATAAACCTGCAGCATCGACACACACCTGCGCTCCTTCACAATAAAAGAGCAGCTGGTGGTTAAAAACAACAACAAAAGAAATGGTCCTTCACGCCAGCAGAGGGAGCCAAGAGGTCTGGATGAAATCAAACCAATGGAAGCCATTTCTCACCTCGGTGGAGAGGCACTATTTTATTTACCCTCAGAAAAAGAGGGCAAATTTTTGGCTCTGGGAACAGCAGAAACATCACTTCGCTTCTCTTTTCTGTCTCTTTTCAAAGTAAAAAGCGGGTAAAAAGTGCAAACTCACCCTGGAACTGCAGGTTTTTCTTGTACTGAAGATGTCTTAAAGCGTCAAAAATGTCACAATGAATGAAAAAGAGACAACGCAGCCGACACGGAGCGAGCACGCCGGCGTGCGTTTCTGTCCATGGTTTCCTCGCTCTCTTTCTTTCTTACATTCCAGATTGGGACAGTGCTCTTCTTCCTCGCCTCTCTGCGTTTCCCGAATGCGGATTCTTTGTTCTTTCCCCTCCAACGATCCACAATTTGCAATTTCATTTAGAGGAAATGAAATAATTAAGAGCATAGTGGATTTAAAAAAAAGGAATTTGGAATGCATGGAACTTTCTATCCAAGACCTTACACTGTTTCATCGTAACAGAGGCCATAAAGACTTCGGGAAACAGATTTTATCTGGAAAAAAATGATAAAGAAAATGGCAAAGAAGAGGAAAAACTAAGCAACACACGAGGATCTTGGCCTTGGGAACAAGAGGAGCTTTTTGTGTGTTGATGTTTCTTTAGGAGTCATGTGATTGGTTTGGAGAGTGAAGCCGTATTGTAGGGTTGTTGTTCAGCCATTACCAAGCCATGAAGACAACAGATACCTGCAGTATTTGTCTCCAAATGCTCCACACAAACCTTCCCATCCTCCTGTTTATTTATTATTATTATTTCATTTATCTATTTGCCTTGTTTTTAAGTTGCAGGTTACTAATATCGCCTTAATTAGCTTAAATAATTTATTTTAGTGTAAAAGGTTGTTTTTTTACATGAGTTCTGATATTTTTTATGTAGTAACATCAGCTGGAGCAGCAACCACAGAAAGATTCATTTATATTTTTTTAAATTGTTTTTTAATAACCGTTTGTGATATTATTTATATTTTATTTGTTATTTTAATCGAGCCCCCTGGTGATTTTTCTCTCTGACTCTTCTTTACTATCAATAATCATAAAGCAATAGGTTAAGACGTGACAAATAGCACAATTTGGTGTCAGTTTAAAGGTCGGCTGAACAGAAGCGTGTTGCCTCCATGTGTCTGATTTACCACCGATGTTCTTCTCAAACACACCAAGCAGCGAGCGACGACGACGTTGCTGTTGAGATGCAGCAGATAACCGGAGTATACCCCTAAAACTACAAGGTTTGGCACCACCCAGAACCTTTTCCTCTTACTCACGGATGTCGTTCAGCCACCGGATCGGACTAACACGCCGCTTCACGCCGGAGTCTGATCCGACAGCACTGCAGGGCAGCAGGGGAGGCACTGAGAAGCAGAACTGGACTGGTCTTCACCACATGTGAGGGGGGTTTGGGTCCTCCGAGAGACGGACATTTATCTCTGTAAAAATGTGTCGCATGCGTCTTCACGCTGTCAAATGTGAACAACCTGAAAGCACACTTGAAACGGTGTCATTAAAAAAGAAGAAGAAGAAGAAATCTGCTCTCATGGGACTGTTGAACCAAAAAGAAACACTGTCACGAAGTCACTCGCCTTTTTACATTCTGTTTTCTATCGTGGTGGGAGTTCAGACCTCTAACCCAAACCCCCCTTCCCTCAAAAATCTTTTCTCCGACTGTCAGTCATCATGGGAATTTCTCAGGTTCAGCATTCGCCCTGCTGTTGCTCCTGCAGTGCATTGTGGGAATCTGCGGTTCGGTACCCAGTGTACACCTCCTACGTCAGGCCGAACGATGCGAGGCCTCGGGCGACACGGACTTCTGCTGTATATTGTCTTTGTGAACGCTCGCTGGGAAACCTTCGCATGCTGCCCGGCGCAGAAAAACCTCAAAGTCACCTCTATATTGTTCTGTTCCTAATGTTTGTACGTTTGTGTGTAGGGGTTGTGTGTGTGTGCGCGTGTGTGTGTGTGTGCGTGTTACTTAACAATCATTGTCCAACGTGGAAAAGGAAAAACACAAAGTCAAACCACAGCGATTATTGCAAGCAAAGGAGGCGACCTCTCATCTCCAGTCGTTCTATGCAATGAATTCTATTTGGGGAAAAACAGAAACGAGGAGGCAAAGAAAGAAACGGGAACAATGATGGGAAAAGTCAGTCACTGTTCATCACTCATGAGTTACGATTTCACGTCTGCTTTGTTTTATTTCTTGCGAAACTATGAATGAGATCGAACCCGTTTAGGATCGTTTCTCGTCTGAAACGAGGAGTCAGAGATGTGTCCATGACAGCTGCAGCATGTGACCTGAGAGTTTGTGGCTGTAGCGTAGAATGAAAATTTCAAGGAAATGTTGCATAAAATTCTAATTTAAGATGATGAATTAAAATTTTAATTAGTTGATGATTTTTTTTCTAATGAGAACAATCGTTTAGATTCTTTTAAGCAATAACCAAAGCTGCATGCTGTTTCTCGTGTTGAATTAGCAGTGGAACATCAAAGCCTTCATGAATACAGGTTCTGATTACACTCTAAGAAATGAAATGTTGACTTTGAGCTTTGTCAGCTGGTTCAACTAAACCTAGCTTAACCGGACCTTTCCACCAGACTCGTGTCGCTTAATGTCCGCAAAGCATAGAACGCAACAATTAGCTGCCGTTAGACTAGATGAGTGCATTTCCACCGGGAATTGGACGCGTCCCAGAAGCGTAGGGACTCATCGCTCTGCTAAATTTACACTTTGTGTCTACTTTTTACTACTAGCTCAGCAGTTCAGGTCGGACCAGACAAAAGCAACACAAACACAAAAGCAAACATCTGGAAACTTTCAAAATAAGACTTACGCAGATGTCCAGTTTTTTAACTAGTAAAAAACGTACGTCATTACCTGTGAAGCCTCAGTAGAATCCCTTGATAGTCTTGAGATTTCATCGTACCCTGCACAGATTCAAGACACCCTGTGGCAGATGCAGAACATAACAGAGCCTCCTCCATGTTTCACAGTAGGGACAGTGTTCTTTCCTTGATATGCTTCATTTTTCCATCTGAACATAGAGCTGATGTGCCTTGGCAAAAGGTTTCATCTGTCCATAGGACCTTCTCCCAGAAGCTTTGTGGCTTGTCAACATGTAGTTTGGCAGATTCCAGTCTGGCTTTTTTATGATTTGTTTTCAACAATGGTGTCCTCCTTGGTTGTCTCCCATGTAGTCCACTTTGACTCAAACCACGATGGATGGTGCGATCTGACACTGACGTTCCTTGAGCTTGAAGTTCACCTTGGATCTCTTTAGAAGTTTTTCTGGGCTTTTTTGTCACCATTCGGATTATCCGTCTCTTTGGTTTGTCATCAATCATCCTCCTGTGGTCACGTCCAGGGAGGTTGGCTACAGTCCCATGGATCTTACGTTTCTGAATAATATGTGCAGCTGTAGTCACAGGAACATCTAGCTGCTTGGAGATGGTCTTCTAGCCTTTACCTTTAACATGCTTGTCTATCATGTTCTTTCTAATCTCCTGAGACAACTCTTTCCTTCACTTCCTCTGGTCCATGTTGACTGTGGTACACACCATGTCACCAAACAACACAGTGACTACCTGGAGCCCTATATATAGGCCCACTGACTGATTACATGATTGCAGACACCTGTGATGCTCATTAGTGGACACACCTTGAATCAACATGTCCCACTGGTCACATTATTATCAGTCTTTTCTAGAGGTACCATCATTTTTGTCCAGGCCTGTTCAATGAATTTATTTACTTTTAATTATTCCGTTGGTTGAAAAGCAACGTCTGATTGATTGATTCATTGGTTAAATTTTATAGAATTTTTATTCATTATTACTTTTGTCAGATTCAAGTTATTTCTGTGACCATTGTGGGTTTTTCTTTCATTGACCGAAGGGAACCAACAATTTTGTCCACGTCTGTATATTTACTTTAACATAACAACATATAACGATGTATATTACTGGTTACATTTAAGCAACTAGGTTTGGTGGAACCAGTTGACATAACTTGATTAAATAAATTCAGCATTTCATTTCTTACAGTGTAGTTTAGCAAGTCTGAACTGGGGACACAAAAAAGGATGTCCAGATTTTTGTTTTTACTGTAGTTTGTGGCCGCTCAGGGGTTGAAGAAGATTTTTTAAATTATTATTATCTTTTGTAATGATCAAAAACAGAATATATTATAATTAGCTCTTATTGGGCGAGGAGTGTTTCTGCAGGGAATGTTGAAGGAATCCTTAGGAAATTAAAGACGGATTAGACTTCACTAAAGAAACTACTGAAGCTCAAAATAAATTTATCTGTGCAATGGTGAGTTTGGAGCTGGTGTGTAGTTTTAGTTATAATTCAAGATTTATTAGCAACATGTAAAATTTAAAGCAACTCATGGACACAAATTTGCCAATTTATGATCCATCTTGTGAGTTAGCAACAGAAGCAGAAAACTAAATAATTTAAAACGGTTTTACATGTATTCAGATTTAAAAGGAAGTGTTTATGCAATATGAAAATATCCCTTAAATGTCTTTAAAACTCTGATTTAAGCTTCACAAGTCCCTTAGCTGTTTAATATATTTATAGATATTTATATTTTTTAGAAACGTTTATGGAATAGTTCATCTATATAAATCTTTATTTTATCATACTGAGAGCAGGTAGACAGGTAAATGGGGTTAAAGAAGAGAAATGAGCACTGATTTATGATTAAAATCTATTAAAAATAGTATATGATGAGAAAATGTATTTATGAATGACGCTAAATTTATTGCACAACCAAAATAATCAGATTGTTAAAAATCTGAAAGATAAAAAGTCAAGAGTTTATTGAATATATCGCAATTTCTACCGGTTTAGTTTTGTTGTTTTTTTAGGAAGAAAGACAAATAATATCAGCTGAAGTCAACCTCAGGATTAATAATCTGATTATTCTGGTTCTGTCTGGAGCTGTTGAGTTGCACGTTGAGTCCAGGAAACCCAAAAATCCACTGCCACTAGATTAGAGACCTCCAAGAAAACAACAAAACAAAAACCTCGTGTGCGAGAGCTGACCCAAATCAACACCGACTTCCTCGTATCGTCGTACATGTTTTTTGGAAACGAATAAAACCTTCAATAAAAATGACCCACAATCACTTTTGCCTCAGGAAAGCACACACTAAATGCAGCATGGAGACGAAGAGACACTAGATGATGAATGTGTTCATGCAGGAAATCAGAAGGCTGCTGTTAACCGGAGAATCAGTAATAAGGGAATGGCACAGCCACAAGCACACAGTCAACGAGAACTGTGCCGAAATAACGTCACGCCGCTTTGATTTCTGCCTTTTGTTGTTGTTTACTCCTGCATGAATACAGCCACTGAAGGTGACTTAAATATGCATCGCAGTAAGGGCTTTTATACAATACCGGTCACTGAAGAAAGCCATCCTGTTACTGCCCTCTAGTCAGTCCTGATCTCTGTCTGTACACTGCATGGTGTCTTTTTATACCCAGAATGGCGACGGACCACAGAAACCACCGCTGGGATTCCACAGCCTGGGTTTCCAGAAGTGTTTGAAGGAAAGGACAGACTAATAATACAATCTGCTCTCATCAAAACAGCAAATTCTATATTTTCTCAATGCTTGGAGCTCTGGGTTTTGCTTTCAACTTGAACAAAATTCATTTTTATCAGTTTCACTCCGAATGTGGGTAGATGAGAAATGTTGCCTCCATGGCTTTTTACACAAAGGATCAAACTTTGCAGGTTTTTTATGCGTCAGATGCGTTGAAGTGCAGCTTGTAAAACTTTGGGGAAATCCAGGCTGTTTGTAGGTTGGTTAAACCAAAACGTAGCATGAAATGCTCGGAGAGCAAACAGTGGTCCCCTCTGCTGCTGCTGTTGGTCTTAAAGGCCGTCAGCGTGCGACAGGACCAGAAAGGTTTTAGAACAAATGAATATATATATATGATATATATAAATAGATGTTTCCTATGGATGAGAGGTTGTAAGTGAAGAATGCTGAAAAATGTACATTTTTCACCATCAAAGAACAATTTTTTTGTCTTTCACCTGTGATGAATCATCTAAGAAAAATGACAAATGCATGACCTGAACACCCTCCCCCCTTTTCCTCCCCAACCATTCCACCCCAACCTCCAACCCCACCCCCCTTCGACCTTTGACCTCCAAAAACCCCCGTTCCAGTGTAAATACCAGATACGAACCGAGCAGAGTCCGCTCCGCGTCCAACAGACAAAATGTAAATGCCATGGACACGTTCTGTACAACATGTATATCTCAAACACACACATACATAAATACATACATGGACACACACGTGTGCACGAGGCACGAGAGGCCTTCGCACCACAAACGGCGATCCCTGCTGCCACGACTTGTGCTTTTCGTGTCCGAAAAGGACAAAAACGAATCAACAAGAACCGTAATAATTGACGAAATTGCGTCGTGTGCGTACGTGGCTGGCTTGTGCGGACTAATTAAAAAATCATTAAAAAAAACATTGTATTTGGATATGGAAATAAAAAATATTGGTCTGTGTAGAGTTTCTATACATGTTGTGTTGTTTAAACAAGATTACATCAAAAACAAACAAAAAAGGAAAAAAAAGAATATATTCTGGCTTCCAAGTCATTTTCAGGTTGTTTTATGGAGATGGGGAGAGGAAATAAAACAATGAGATAAAATAAGCCAACATGAGTGAAGAAATAACCCAGAAAAAAGGGTTGAGAGCCTAAAAATGACAACAAAGTGTTCCATTCACTGTTGTAAGTGCAATGATCTAAACTTCCTGTTTCCCTGTTGTAAAACCTTGTGTATGTTTCCGTGTATTCCTCCTGTAAATGGGTGTAGTAGACCTGGTGCATCATGCCATGTAATGTGATGAATGACAAATTATGACCTTACAATACATTTCAATCAGGAAAATAAATAAAAGAGAAATACGTATAAACAAAACTCTTGTGATCTGTTGCTCTTTAAGTCATTTTTAGATTTGTGTGAGAACAAAAAAATATATATTTTCTTAATCTGGAACGTTGAACAGTATGGAAGCCCATTCAGGCCACTTTGATTAAAAAAATAATTAGTATCTCATAATTATGAATTAGCTATTCCATAATAATGAGATCTCATAATTATGGGATAGCTAAGTTATAATTATGAGATACAAATTATTTTTGTAGTCAGAGTGGCAGGAATGGGCTTCCATAGCCCAGGACATCCACGACCTATTAAAAAGTTTTGTTTGACATAATTGCAAACATAAAGCGTAAATGTTGTAGCACTTGGCTGAAGTTTGTGATTTAACTTATTTACAATTAATCTATTTACCAGGAAACATGAAATTACACATTTTTGTTATTGACGAAAAGTCTTCAATGTTGTTTTTGCTCGACAAGGATTTTTTAAACGTTTTCAGTTTTTTTTACAGGATTTAAATTGATGTTTAGTGAATTTTTATTTTTAAAAAAACAGAAAAATTCAGAGCTCAATTCTCCCTTTATTTTTTATAATGTTACAACTTCATTAATGGTCACGTTAAAAATGAACCTCTGAGTATGTTCTGAGAAAATACTCATTTCAGTTTCTATGACACATTTTGGCTTATACCTAAAAGTATTTACATATTTAAAACACAAAAAAATACTGTGAGCTTTATACAAACAGGGCGGTGAGGCTAGCTCGGGGGTCAGGAGTTCGCCCTGGAACCGGAGGGCGGCGTCAGTCGTTGTGTCCTTGGGCAAGACGCCACCGTTGGTGGTGGTCCAGGGCAGCTGTGGCTACAATGACTGTGCTGTAAAGCGCTTTGGGAGTCCTTCGACTCAGAAAAGCACTATACATACAGTGACAAGGTTGCAGGTTCAAATCCTGGCTGCCTCAAAGAAAAGCCTGAGTCTAAATAGACCAAAGTTGACTCCAAAGTCGTTTCAAACAAACACCGTTCCTGAGCCGACTCCATCTTTGTAGTTTTCTCTGTCATAGCTCTGGCTCTAAACCCGCCCAACAGCTCTCTACAAACACAGAGCGCTGTGATTGGCCGGACCTAAAATCGTCCAATGGTAGACCTGCTGAGGCTACAGCGTGGCTAGACCGACCTGCAGAGCAAACTCTTTTGCTGCTGCTATGGTTTGTCTAGATTTCTAGGCTATGTGTGACTAGCTGTGTGTCCCTGTGATGGACTGGTGACCTGCCCACCCCCCCCCCCCAATCTCCCCTGCTGGGGTTAGACACCATCTCCCTGTGACCTACTGAGGAATAAGCGGTTATGATAACGAGTTAGTGAGGGATCTGAACAAGTCAGCCGTTCCTTCACTAGGAACCTCCCTGGATCTTATTCCAGCTCCTCGTGCAAGTTCTCCCCACGTATGTTGCACAGAGCGGCGCAGATTCTCAGGATCTGATCGGTCTTTGAGGTAAGGCTGCTGGGCATGCTCTCCGACAGAATCCTGTAATATTTCAGCCTACAGATCACGCGCTCCACGTGGATCGTCACGTTGTAGACGCTCGTTTTTTGAGTCGAGTCCTTGGTCAATCGGGTGAGTCCTTTTGAGCAGGCGGGGATGACCAGCTTCACTCCCTTCTCGTTCAGTACGTCGCTTATCATGAAGTTCCTTTCAGCCATTACCTCATCCAGAGGCTGGAGGTACCTGAGAAATCCCGAGTCAGAGGCAATGAACGTGTCGCTGCATTTCCCGCCATATGCTCCAGAGATGAACATGATCAGCCCGCAAGGTGCAAAGGCAACCATGAACTTCACCGTGTCCTCGTCGTAGTAATGCATGAACGAGTCACCCCAGCAGTCGAGCCGCCTGTGCTTCTTCAGCTTGATTTCTGAGAAGTCCACGATGCAGGTGGTACCGGGATAGTGGCTTTTGAAGAACTGGGGCATCGTTTCAGCTATCGTGTCCTTGGACAGCCACGGGACGTAGTTCTTCATGCATATTTCCATCAAGTCGATCCAGTGTGACACTATTCTACTCACGCCGCTCGGACACACGCCGAACCTCTCTGCCAGATCCTCCAGGAGCAAGTTGAGCTTGAGCTTCATCAGCGTCATCAGCAGCTGATCAACGGGGTCCAGCTCAAAGATCTGAGCGTTAAAGGGCAAAAGGTTCCTGGTGAGCTGGTGGAAAGCACTAAGAGACAAGCCGGTGTAGAGACGACACAGCATGTCTGTACGCAGCAGGTGTCGGTAAAGGGGCTCCTTGTTGCACTGCGTCCCTTTGTCACGTGTAGCAGAGCTGATGTAGTAGTTGTGATCGTCAGTGCCGTCCCTCTGACACCGCACATTGATTTGTGGGTGTGCTTCAGGTGGAGGAGATTCTGTGAAGCAACAAAAACCCACAAGTGTATAATAAAAGCATTAATTATGTCTGCGATGTGATTTTAATAGATGCTACTCAGGGAAACTTCCATTCAAACCAAATATTGCACCAGCACATGCGTTTATGATTGCACCTGTGCTGTAGACAAATAAGGGTGCATGCAAACATGTCGCTGAGAAGCCTCCCAGTATATACTGGTGTCCTCCAACCACTGTGCAAGATCATGGAGTAGTTTAGGAACAGCCCAGGAGCTTTCACCTCAAAGCACGGGCCACAAAACTGAATTCAGTTCCCAAAATGACAGAAATGTATCTGCAGCTGTCCAAGATGTGCAATTATGCATCAAAGTTTAAGCGCTGGTTTAGTGGGAGCGAGTGGGTGTGTGGGCTGCATGGCTGCACAGTTAGTAGCAGCAAAAAGGACACAGGTTTGAATCCTGGCTGCAGCCTTTCTGCATGGAGTTAGCATGTTCTCTCCGTGCATGTGTGGGTTTTCTCCCACATCCCAAAAAACAAGCATTAAAGATTAAATGGAAAGCATCCCATAGGGTGTGTGTGTGTGTGTGTGTGTGTGTGTGTGTGTGTGTGTGTCAGTAAACCTGTTATTGATTGAGGCTCCTCATCTGAACTCTCCTCCAGTAGTTGATAGTCCTCCTGCTCGTCTGCTGGATCCGTGACTTCCTCCTGAACGTCTGTTTGGAGGTCTGGCTCTAGATCATCAGACATGCTTTCATCACTTTGCTCTGTGCTTTTCTGATCTGTGACGTCAGCTGGAGTAGGAGCCATGGCCAGACCCAGCAGCACGGTAGCAGCAGTTAGCCTATCTTTCTGGAATAAAACACACCGGGTTAAAGTTGAAAATACTAGCGTGTGAGCACTTTTAGTATTATTTGATTTGTGTCCTGCAAACCTGATCGCGTTTCTTTAGTTTCATGGCTGAACGCTCGATCCTCTTGGCTGCCCTTTGTTTTGAACTCTTCTTAGGTCTATCCGAGCCAAACAGAGATGGCACGTAGTCTGGAGACTGCCGGTCGTTGCTTTTTTCTCCTGTAAATTACCATTACCATTATATTGATGTAGTACATACAGAACTGATCAACCAAGTAACGCTAATCTACCCGTGAAGTTTTAAAATAAGGATATTTACGTGTATGCTACTAGCATACACGGACACGATGTAAAACAGTCTGTTTTAATCCTAGTTAATGTTACTGTAGAACTAAAGTTAACTCGTAAAATGGCTTTCGTATATAATGCGAAATATTAAACATTAAAGCGTTTACCTACCGGAAATGAAATGTTGACTACACAATCTGGAGTAATCCGTGGGCTCCCAGTCTCTCCGATTAACAGCTAAAATCCACAAAGTTCTTCGGTCGGGATCCTTCGGAAAGCGATAAAACGACAGATCCTTTCTGTTCGAACGATTTGAGCACCCCGTGGCGACACAGCAAGCCATTTATGTTTATAATCTTTGCGATTTTTACCACAATGGTGGTTATCACGCAGCTGTACGTAGCAAAGGTTGATATCCAAGATGGTGGTGACGGTCACGTGACCGGAAAAACGCGCCAGCTCCCTTTTGGAAAATAAAAGCATAAAACGCGTTTGAAAAGTGATGAAAACGGCTTTATTTGATTAATTATGCAGGGAAACGCGAATAAGGTAAGCCATAGAACGCACTGTGACACTTACTAGCTGCAAAGAAACACGAGAGTCCTAAAAATACCTTAAAATGTGCCAAAAAAGGCAAAAAACGTGGCATTTACGAAGCGCCACCTGGCGATCAAATGCTGGTAGTGTATGTGCGTATACGCACACACACACACACACACATATATATATGCACACTCATACATATACATAAAATTAACTCTTAAAGAAGACACTGTAAAAAAACTAAAAAAAAAAAATGTTTTTATTAGTAGACATTTCCCCCCATCCTTTAACCTACTGAACAGTCCACAGTATGGATAAGACCCCTTACAGTCCTGCACCTCAAAATAAAACCATCTGGTACAATGCTCTGACCAAAACCTGTTTAAATACTATAAAAATTAATCAATTGCACAAAATAATATGCCATTTTGCTTGTGATTACTTCTGTGCAACACACGTATACATTTATAACATTGACAACGCAGACAAAGAGAAACAAGAGTTCAACAGCTTTCTTCACAGCAACATAAAAGCATTAGTGATGCAACTGGAGGAGACTGAACAAACACTCATTAATCTGACCGTTACCTTTTGTTAAGCCAAATAATCCCTTTTACTAGATTACAGAGTGATGGAAAATGTATACGCTGCTTGTGTGTAAACATCCTGGTGTCCCAGTCTGAATGTATTCAACCCTTAAACCCTTGATCAATGTTTCAGTTCACCCCTCAGCAACAGGCCAAGTTGAGTGATTTCAGATTCCACCTGTGATTTTGAGCAGCCAAACATCTTTGGAAACAGAAAAGAACCAATCAGTCAAACAAACGTAACAGTGATGGCATTTAGCTCAGATCAGACCCTCTGATCAGATTTGCGGCAAAATTAAAATCAGTTATCTAAACAAAAAAAGAAATGAAAAAAACTGGGGGGAAAACTCAAAGCTTATAAATAATACTCATAAATATATATAAAAAACTAAGAAGTCCAGGCACTGTTTTTAAACCAGACATGAATAGAACTGTAGTGCACTAAAAGCTTTCTTCTGTTGACTGAACTATAATAAAACTACCTACAGGATCAACATTTAGAGATGAACGAGATCAATCGTGTGTGTGTGTGTGTGTGTGTGTGTGTGATGGGAATGTAAAAGTATGACACATGCATGTTTGTGCAAAACTTGCATAGAGTTGGAGCTGCAAACTTACATCCACAATGCAACGATGGAAACATAATTCCTGGAAATTATCGTTTGTTTTTTAATTAGGGTGTATGTTGCAGATTTGTTTGCATTTTTTTAATTAAATGTCATTTATGTGAAGTTAGAAAATTATTTTTCAACTAGAATCTGGAGTTGATGGTTGTAGCCTTTTCCCAACTAAACTCCTTCAGAAGACCTATTTAAAAGCATTCTTACACTGGTTTTATTTTTAAGTTTGAATCCATGTTTTCTTTAATTCTGAAGACTTTTATGTTGTTTAATTTCAGCAAAAATAATGATTTTCTTTTACTGGTTTCTGAACATCAACCTGCAACAAACAATAAGTCCAGCTCTTTCACCCGACATAAGAGGAGCTCAACATTCTGTTGGAACATTTTGCTTTAAGAAGGCAAAAATCTAAGACACGAGCACACCCAAGGCACAAAGAGAAAGGTATATACAGACTAAAGGAGAAAGATGTCTACAATCATCGAGGAATTTTTTATATATTTTACATCTCAGATGTTTTATTTGTGATTTTTTTTCCTGAAAGTGGTGAGAATGTTAGTTTTTGTTAAAACGACTCGTTTTAACCCCTGGAACTGAACTCTGTGACGAGTTCACTGATTCAACACGTGTTACAACCACATGAAAAAATGCACCCCCATCATGCAATAATGACATTCATACCTTTTTCACAACTGTGATTAATATGACTTTAAATACGTCTGCATATGTCTGCATGATAGATTGGGTGGAATTTCTTCCTTTTTGGATTTTAACCCACATTTTCTTAATACAACTTGTTCCAAACTGAACTAAAATGACATCCTGGAAACTGTTAGAAAGGAAATTTAGATGATTTGTCTAAAAAAAAGGAATTTGTAGCGGAAATGTTTAAGTTTTAAGGCATTTTTAAACAGATCTTGTAATCAGAATAACCCAACATCAAGTCAGAACTATTTTTACAAGCATAAACATGCAACTTTTTTAGTCAAACTACTGTTTTTTTGTTTACTTTTTATTTTAAAGACACATTAGAGCTCTGTGGGTTCTGCTGCTTCTAAAGAAACGTCTCTGAGTTTAATAATGAGTGTTATGGTGTTTTAGGGTTAACGCTGACTTTACAGTGTACATTTGTTCCTTCCAGACTGAAATCTGTAGATTTGTAGATTATAAAGTGTTCCAAGTCTCTCAATGTTTCCAAAGAGAAGGGAAAAAAATCCTCAACATTCGCCTTCAAAGGAAAGTTCACATCCCTGATTTCCTTGACGCCCGGGTTTCAGATCCACACATCGTCCATCATGTGATGCGTTTTGTTTTAGTTAAGGTTGTTCCCACTCGTATTTATTCATTCACGAGTCACAAGCAACCACCTGGAGGTTTGCCACTTCAAAGGAAAACATAAAGTTTGATTTCAAAGATGTTAAATATTCTAACTGATGAGCTGAGGAACATTAGGAGCCTCGAGGATTATATTGTGCTGTGTATAGTGCTGGGGCAGAGAGAACACTCATTTGTTGGCTGTTAGGGGAAAACATTACACAAGGTGTCAACATGAAGGCCGAAGAGATGACAACCATTTGGTCTCTTTTTGACTCTTCCCAATACGACGAGATGGAGATGGGTGAAAATGGCTGCTGAATGTATTGTTATCGTTTCTCTCTGCAAAAGGCAAAAGGCAGGTGGGGTTTTCAGTAGATGTCTGGCAGGTTCTGGTAGTTCCTGTTGAAGTAGCCGCCGGTGTAGATCCACTCCTCGGAGTTGGTGAATGGGTTTGTGCCCTTCTGGAACCACCTAAAACACAAACAAGTTAAAGGGTTGGGGGTGTTTTGAATTGTGCTTCTGTGTAAAAGCTATAAATGATCACCCTCTTAACCACTGTAGATAGTCTGATTGGTCATTTTGGCAGAAACTTTAAACTCTGGTTGGACTTGACCTCTGCTGATGTTGAGGGCAGCAGTGGCTCAGGCTCGACCCAAGCTCCATCCGAGACACTTGACCTGCCTTCCCTGTGTTAGTGGGGGTCAGAGAGGTAGAAATGTCCAAAATGGCAACCTCACCTGTGGGTACGATGTAGCTCATATAGAATAACAGGTTCTCTGTTAAGCGTTATATCATGTGATCATCAAAGCCGTGGTGTTTTGCAGCGCTCTGGACCGACCCCAGAACAACCACAGCAGTAGCAAAAACCTTGCTCTGCAGGTTGGGCTAGCCACGCTCCATTGTAGCCTCTGGAGGTTTTGTGTCTAACCAACCACAGCGCTCTACGTTGGTTGGGCGGGCTTAGCACCAAAGCTGCAACAAAGAAAAACTACAAAGATGACATCGGTTCAGGAACAGCGCTGGTTTGAAACGGCTTTGGCATCAACTTTGGACTATTTAGACTCGGGTTTTCATTGAGACATGAGCAGATAGAGGTACTTAGGTCATTTATTTCGAACAAGGATGCATTTGCTTCTTCTTTAGCGGGGTATGGTGGACTGCCCCGTTGACTGATGTCCGTAGAGATGAAAACATCACGTTGTTCGTTGCTCTGATTGGTCCTAGCTCTGTCTAGTTGCATGCTTAGACGGTTTGAAAGACCACCGTAAATTCCGTCCCACGACTCGGTTGTTTCAATGGTTCGTGGCCTGATGACATATTTACATATAAATGATGGTTTGCCAGGATAGACTGACCCAGGATCTGTTGTTTCAACTATTTTACACATCCAGGGTTTTCTCCAGGTTCTAAAAGTGTTACGGCGGTAACAGCAAGCTGATGCTTGAGCTGAGCGACGCGTTCGGTTGTTTATTCAGGGTTCGTTTCTTTCATGGCGCTGCTACGGTCATTATATTTGTAACTCTGGTCGTTTTGTTAGACACTAACACATTTTCTGTCCCTCACACATCAATGATTGGCCGGCTTCCTGAAGCAGCAAAAAGGATATTACCGTAATAAGCATGCAGACTTGAAACTGTTTAAATTTTTCTGATGACACAAACCGCCATGGAATTACGGTATGCATGCATGTAAAACGTGTAGGTGTTCAGTGTTAGAGCGTGTTTTTGTAGGAAATACGCCATCCTTTGCATTAGAGTCGTAACTCTTAGTTGTTTTGATGGGACTCGTTCATTCTGTCATGTTTACGCATGTTGCTGTACATTGTGAATACTGTGCTGAACCTTAGTTTGAAGAAAATCGTGAATCTAATTTGAAATCGTGATTCCCACCAGAAAAATCGCAATTCAATCTTTTCCTAAAATCATTCAGCTCTACTTTGGTCCTCGAAAAGCGCTTCATAAATCTAAACTAACTTCTGTTTTTCATTATTTTGAGTTTGTGACAGGAAGCTGGTCGTTGTGACTGAATGTTTTCTACCTCGTCGTCCACTCATCATCCTGCTTGGCTCTCTCCTTCCTGGCAGCTCTCTGTTTCTCCTCCAGTCTCTCTTTCTCCTTACTCGCCTCATCTGCAACCACAAAATAAATAAAAACACAAGAAGGGCACATTCATGGAACAAATCAAAGAGATCTGCTGTTAAATAAATGTCTCTGCTCAAGTTTTTGATGTGTTAACACCGGGAAAAGGGACTTCACTATAAAAACAAAATAACACAGGCGTCCAGCAGGTGGAGCTATTGTCTGATTATTTCATGAAAAACAGCTTGAGACACAACTCATTTATGTTGTGTTTAAAAGCAGCAGTGTAGCTCTATTTTATTTAGTTTTATCTTGAAACAGAGAAGATTATAAACAGCAGAATTAGCTTCATGACTCTTGGGCTGGAATCACCTATGTTTCCATCCTCCATGGCTTTGATGTCGGGCCTGAAGCGACAGTCTGTGGGCGCCAAGATGGACTCCATGCCAGGCTCCAGCTCATTGAGAGACACCGCAAAGTTTGTAAAGTTGTACATCTGAGGAGAATTCAGAGGGGCTGCTGAGCGTTTTGACCGACTTACAGGAGGTGTAACACACCTGTCGTGTGTTTATTTATGGTCATGTGTGTTTTTATGTTAATACCATAGCAGAGTGAGCAGGTCGGGACTCTATCCTCCACAACAAAGTGCTTCCTGGTACAACAGACACCGTCTCGAGGACTTCAGGCATATCGTCTGCTTCATCATTCTCCGTTTTCTCAGGTTCCTCCTGGAAGTTACAAAACTCAGTTTAGATATAAACACAAAAAGTCATTCAGAACCAACCTGGATCTCACTGAAAACGAGTTCTGATGACCTGGATCTAAAACAGTCACCACCCACAGAAACATCCATCTCTTAGATCCATTAGGTCAGTAATATTTACTGTTTAACACAGATTTTGACTTTTTTTTTTGCACAAAGAAGTGGAACACTTAAAGGCAGCAGCAGTCTACACAAGCCTTTTGTATGGGATAAAATATGTGCCAAAAGAATTATCCAAAAAATACCGTCTCACACAAAATATTCCAGAATAAAGCAGCCAAAAAGAACACGTCAGAAGCAAAAGTGTGAATTTCAAAAGCAAACAATGAAATATTTACATTTGATTCTTAACTGTTCATATGTTATTTCTTTGAGTCATTTTTTGGTTCTCACTTAATTCTGCATTACTCAGAATATTTAGGCTCTTATTCTGAAGGGTATGTTTTGGTTCTGCTTTTGTTGCTCCTGGATTTTGCTTCTGCTTTTGAAAGAAAGTCTCAGTCTCACTAAAACTCTCATAACCAGTGAGGTCAAAGCACTGCTAGACGCCCTCCCCTTCACAGTTTTGTTTCTGAAATATTCTTTTTGGTCGCTTCATTCAGGTTTATTTTCTGTGGGATTGTATTTTGGTTTTTTTTTTGGCTGATCCTTTTGGCACAAATATTATCTCATACTTTTGCATTACCTGGATAAGAGCACACAGAAAGCTGAGGACGCCAACAAAACAGAGTGAGATTTAAATCAACATTATAAAAAATAAAAAACTGTCTCAACTTGCTCAGAAAAGAGAAATTTGACAGATCTCCTCACATTCTTTTTGGTTTTATTGTCGCCTTTCTTCTCTGACTTCTTGTGGACCTCGTAAGCCTGAGGGTCGACGCTCCACATGCACTCGGTCCACTTCCCGTAGATAACGCGGAGCTTCTTTTTACTGGACGGAAAAACCACAACGAACGGCAGATGAGGAGACGGAAAAGCCTTCGACAGGTTAAACAGCTCAACTATAGCTAACCTCTTGTCTTGGATGTACCCCTCCACTTTGTGCAGCTCTTTTCCAAACATCCCACATGGCTTGAAATTCAACACGCACTTCTCTCCAGTGCTGTAGGACAAAAAAAGAGAGAACAGCTTGTTTTAAACACCTACAAGAAAAACGTGTTACTAAATGAACAATATTATTAAAAAGGCTAAAGATGAAATCCCGGTTTTGTGTTTGTACGTTTTTAGGCTCTAGCCAATCAGTGCAGCCGTAACCAGAATCTGTGCCACGCAGCGAGGTGGAGGCAAAGATAACAAGCTTTGTACAGCTTTTCTGGACAAATACGAGCTTTCAGATGGACCGTTGGTAAGAGAAAGCAGAAAATAAACAAAATCCAATCTCAAACACCAGCGTAAACAAAGACTGTGCTTAAGTTTTGCTCCTATTGAATGGGTCTAGACATACCGGGTCTCATTAAAACATGACATACTGAAGCCAATTAGCTCTAAACATACAACATTTCTCATATGTGTCTGTCCAGCATCTAAATATCAATATAAATCTATTTATTGTGATAAAGTTCTATTTGGTCACAAGAGCTCTCGAGCTCGTACCTGTGGTTGAGTATTTCCACCGTGCCGTACTGTTCAATCCATAGTTTGCCAAGGATGATGTTATGTACACAACAGTAAGGGTTACTCCATGTGTACACCTCGTTGTATCTGAAGGAGAGAACAGGAAGAACGGGATAAAGTCATAAGATAAAAGGGTGTATGAAGAGGTAGAAGGAATAAAAATGATGACAATGTAATGCAGAGGCGTGGCTCACTTGAATAGCTCTAGTGTGATTGTTCCTCTGGGCTCAGCTTCAACACTTTTGCCCCAGAACTTGAGTTTTGGGTAGATGGAGCCGTGGAAGACAAAGTCCCCGGAGAGGCTCTCAGCATGGAAGGCACTGACTGGAGGATGATGGGATACCTGCTCGGATATCAGACGGAAACCCTGTTCCTCCCTGAGCAAGAGAAGGACATTAACGTAAAAGAGGAGGGATGCAACAAAATGGTATTTTGTGTGAGAGAGAGAGAGTGAGAGAGGGAGAGTACCTGACGAGTTCATAGGTCTCTCCTAGCAGTGGGTTGAAGGGTTTTCCAGTTCTGTCCCACTGAGATGCAACTGCTGACACAGCAAAAGCAGCTACTGCCTAAAAACAAACACAAACTGAATTAGCATTAGCGATGCACCAATATGAAGATTTGCACCGATATAGATAGCCGATATTAATTCTGCCGTCATGGCCGATAACCGTCATCTACAGATGTTATTTATATTATATACATCCCTACACTTTGGACACAGTGCAACAGTGACAGCGCATCGATGTGTGCGGCTGAACTGTGTGTTTCCCTGACCTGCATGCGCTCTATGGAGTCGGACAGCGAGCAGGCTCTGTTGATGAGGTAAGTGTGTTCCATGTATTCTGTGATCCTCTGCAGAAAGCTCAGGGGTTCATTGAAGACAATAGGCATTGTGATCTTCGACAGTTCCTGGAAAAATAAAAAACATGAAACATGTTGAGTAAAATCATTTTAACTCATTTAGACTCAACTCATCCACTGTCCAGGAGAATTCTGGTCATTACTGAAATTCTACATTTTGATTTAATAATGTTAACGGGGAAAGAGGATATTTTTTTTTACCAATATTGATCATTTCAGACTAAACACCAATATTTCTTGGAAGAAAGGCAAGATATTGGGCAATCTGTTAAAGGTGGGTAGATGATCCTGGAAAAAGTCGTTCAAGCGAGCTACATTTAGAAAAAAACACAATTTAAATGTCCAGCTCTCTTCAGGCTCCTCCCTTAAGCCACGCCCCCAGAATACAGGAGAATGCCGGACGCAATTGATGCTTTCAAACAACCATAAAACCATAAATTTGGCAGCTATTTTGCCATAATTCCTAACGTACGCACTTACATAACCGTATAGCAATTTAGTATGCAAGCTAATCTAGCTAGCCTGGCTCTGGCTTCACTTCCTGTTCAGCTGCTCCAAGCCAAAAACGTGTAATTTATGCACATAGAGGGGTATGTGCACGAGGGGGGGAGGTTTTCAAGGGCAGTTGGATGAACAGATCAAGAACCAATCATTAAGAACGGGACGTTCACAACGATTGGATGAGGTTTTGCCAGGATTGGACGTTTCTGAGGCGATTAAAATTATAAATTTTTTGACGAAACATTTAATTTATTGGTTGCCATCAGTATGTGAAGAGCATTTCAAGCAATATGGCAAAAAATGCTCCAGAGAAACATCTCCTACCCCACCTTTAACACTCAGAGCAGGAGTTGTGATCGACTCTCATCTGGTCACGACTCAGACAAAAAGGAAGTCAAATTACCTACTTAAAATTTGAACTTCCTGTTCATAATTTGAGTTGATAAACTCGTCTTTATGTGTAAAAATGCAGTGTTTTAAAACTAACATGCCCTTACCAGTCCGATACATTTTTTCAGGATACTCCAGACACTGACGGTGTTTCTAGAAAACATGGGCGCCGGTAAAGATGACCTAAAAAGCAAAATGACGTGGGTTATATAACAGTCCGTCAGGTTTAGTAGCAGAACAAAATGCTACAGAAACATAAAGGAAACCATTCATCCCAAACTTTACAATAACTTATGACCAAGGAATGATTTAATTCATAGCGGCCGTGATTTGTCTTAAAGGAAAAAGACCAAATCAAGAATAAACGCCAATAAAAAGATGAATAATTGTTTTAAAAGGAAATCAATCCTGATTTTAACTCTGGTTGTAAATGCTGATCTCGATTCAGGAAAAAACCTTCATTTATGTTTAGTCAGATCATAATCCAGCCACACAGCAGAAGGAATGTGGTGCAGGAATGCAGCTGTACCTGTGCTTCTTAATGCCGTTCTCCTGTCGTACGGATCCATTGTTTTTCTGAGTGCTGCAGTCGAACCCTTTTGCATCTTTGAAACTGGCCTCTGACAAGCCCTCATATGACTCATCTGAATCCAGGCCTGTAAGAGGAGAAAAAAACAGATAAATGACACGATTTTATCATTACATCACACAGTTCAAGTTTATGGAAATAAACTTTAAAGTCAATCGTCTTGCATGCAGTCAGCGGCGGGTTAAATATTAGGCTTTTATCCGGGCATTTAGACTCTTGTTTTCAAACACAAACTGTTTTGCATCTGGAACATTTTGAATATCAAATGTTCTGGTCGTCTGAAACTGTTTACACTAAACTCCTCGCCTGAATGGCAGAGCCACTTTACAAAAACGGCTCTCCTGAAAGCGGAAAAGTGACAAAATGAAAAATCCTTTTACAGGAGAAATGTATTTGAACTTTTTATTTCATTCATTCTTTGAGAAGTCAGGCTTCTTAGAATACACTTGATGTAACCATTGACCTACTGTACGCCCTAAATTATGTTGTATAGGGTGGGGCTGAGAAAGTACAAAGTACAGCCTCAACCTTGGCCTGAAATAGACCAAAGAGTTCACCTTTCAGTAATGGTTCAACAAGGTGTGTGTTCTTTAAATGCCAGCCCAGCTTGAGTCACCTCGGCCTCCTTAATCATTTTAAGCTGCTTAGACACTCGAGAGGAAGATAAAAGATGTGTGATGGGAAAAAGCTCATTTTTAGAACCATTAAACAGAAAAAGTAAAACTACAGTTAAAATCAGACGTCAACTCCAATGCACACATCCCTAAAAACGCTGCACTGACCCACGTCTTCTATCTTTTAATAACATCAGATTACTACTGAGAAAGCGTTTACTAAGGAACTTATCAGAACCCTTGTTGTCCAATAAGGCGCCAGCCAGAGGAGGGCAGCCTGACCTGGCCTCAGAATGATGATTCTGCAGTAACACCACCAAACATTTCTTTTGGTCCTAAAACAAACTTACTAAGGAGGACATAGAATTTCAAGCTAAACTGTGTGAACACATATAAAATAAAGTAACTATTGGACCTGTGAAGCCTAATTCTGGCAGGATTTTTGTTAGAAACGTTCTGGTAGGTATCATTTATCATCTGCTGAATGGTTAAGAACACCAGTTTACCAACGTCACGGGTCTTTTCCACCTGTGGAAAGACGACATTGTTAGAAAATGAACAAGAACAGATTCTTCACCTGTGACGGCGTCGTAAAACTCGTCCTCATTGCTCATCTTCTATCGTCAACGCTACGCCGCTGTTCAAAACCAGACGTTCAGCTTCTAGCACATGTTTCCTTCGGTGATGCTCCCACAGAGTTCTTCTGAAGGGAGAGTTGTCACGGATAGCTCCTCTGGGAGGTCACTGAAGAAAATGTGAACTGCTTCTTAGAGATCAAGGAGGCTTCCCAAAGGTATGTTCGGAGGATGGAGCAACAGGAGGAGGACACCAGTGGATTTGAGTCGAAGGAAATCTGCGTCACAGCTGATGGAACGTCCACGCCTCTAGTTCGAGTCTAAAGTCTTTGGTTTTGCTGACTGAGGCCACTTAGTAACCTGTAGAAACAAAAACAAAACACTTTTGAGCCAAAACTAAGAAGAATGTGTTGATGTACTTTGGCAGGATTTCATTAACCACTAAATGCTAAAGGGTATGCTCAAATTTGATCTAAAACTGCTCAGTTTGCGTGAGCACCAATCATGAGCTAACGAGTGCAAACGGAGAGATTGTCTAGTGCAGCATAATCCAGACTGCACCGTCATAAGTATTTCTTTAGTCCATTATCTCCACTGGAATCAGCAGATCTGTCAAACAGACGCTAAAACTAGGGATGCACCGATACCGGTATCGGTATCGGGTATCGGCCTCGATACCACATTTTCTAAAGTACTCATACTTGTTAAAAGTCCCTCGATACCGGGGACCGATAACACGGTCTGAGAAATGTCTGTTTGAGCGGCGTGTAAGGGGTTAATCACAGGCGCCGAGTGCCCGCCCCCAAGGCCCCAGCTGCAGCTCAGAGCAGGGAGAAGTTTTCATTTTAAATAAATGTTCTTAATTCCAAACGAGTGCCTTGTTTTTTTGTTAAAGTATACAACTAAAGCTGTTATCTGTAAATTAAAATCATGTTTTTATTAAGTACTCAGTATCGGTATTGGTGAGTACTGAAATGCAAGTACTCGTACTTGTACTCGTTTTCCAAAAAAGTGGTATCGGTGCATCCCTAGCTAAAACTCACCAATAATCTGACAACGTTGATGAAACACTAGTGGAAGTTTACGTCTTAATCCAGTTGCTTGGCTCATGGCAGCAGCCAACGCCACCACCTTCTTCACAATGACATTATTCCTGGGGAAACGTATGTATGTGCTATTTCTCTGCAATCTACATCTGACCTTACTACGAGGAAACCGAGTTAGCCGCCAGGAAGCATCAGCGTTAGCATGACTGAGCAAAAACAGCAGATGTTGACTGAAATATCAACTCTTCTGCTTTCTTATGAGTAATAAAAGAAATCAACTAGAGTTTGTGAATCTGTAACAGAACCGGATCCTCTAACTTATCTCTGAATGACCCTGACCTTCTTGGTTGTTTTATCCGGTAAGAAAATGAGCAGACTTCTGTACAGAAACTGTTTTGCTAAATGGATGCAGAAATAACAAAAAACGAGAAATACGTTTCGTTTCCATACGTTTGCTAGATTTGAGTGTTTTTGTGTTTGATTTTTAAATCAAAGCTTTAAAGTAAAAAAAAAAACTCCTGAAAGAGCATCTAATTGTTTTAAAGCATTTTTTGAAACCCTACAAGTAAAAGACAGCTGAGGTAGAAAACAGAATCAACTACTAAAGGGAGGACTGATCTGCTCTTGTCAGCATTAGAAAATATTAACATACCTGCCATCCTTTTAAAAACCAAGAGATGTTTTCATAAAGTTGAGTCACCGAACCACGATATTCCCTTTCCTTCCCTGGAACTCTGCCTTTTTCCACAAAGTGGATGGATTTTACCTTTGCCTGAGATTGGTAACGCCTTCGGCACACATGTGAACTTTGGCCTCGGTCTCCACAATCGATAAGGCGAACAGAATGAGTGACAGAACTCGCTCAGCGTGAACCCTAACACGGTTTCTGTTGTGTTGCTAAAAAAAATCTAATTCTTGTGACCTCACTAAAACGTAGCATTTCTATTAGTTACTTTAAAAACTATTGGATAGAAATAAAAATAAATACTAGAATGAACTTAAGAGTGAACGTAATAAAGACAAAACATAGCGATATCTAAGGTTTTGATAACCTTTATCATGTTTATATTTGTGCATCATTGCCTTGGGACGTTGTGTTCTAGTGTTGTTAATCTATTAAATAAAAGGAAGGTTGGAGATCAAAGATTCATTTTAAAGCTTTTATTGTGCAAATAAACTAATGTTTTGACACTACTGTGTCTTCAGAGTCAAGGCAGACCTTCGTTCCTGGAAAACGTGGTGTCCTTCAGCTGAGAAGACGCTGCTTCAGCCTGAAAAACCCTGCGTAGATTAGCTCCTTTAGCTCAGTTCCCAGAGAAACACCCAGAGGGACACATGCACGTTTAGGAGAACGGTTTCAGCTGTTAAAGATTAAAGATAAGCCAATCATTTATTCTAAATTCTTAAAGAGTAACCAGCCAAATGGTTTTAATTCCATTTCCTCTTAGACTAAAACATAAATGACTGTTTTCTAGTAGTCCCACTGGTTTTAGGAAACTTTTTTCAAGGTTTTAAATGTTTTGTTTGTACTGGCACGGTAGCTCCAGTTGACGTTGGCTGCACTTGTCAATGTTTCTACCAGACACATTACACAACTGTCCCTAGGGGGTCCTCTCTCATACGTAACCCAGTGGCGTCCAATTCGGTTCCTCCAGGGGAACTATCCTGCACGTTTCAGTCGTTTCCCTGCTCCAACAAACATAATTTAATAGTTGAATTACCTGTTCGACACATTCTCAACTTCCACAGAAGCCTATAAGACACATTGAGTCAAATCAGATGTGCTGGAGCAGAAAAACATCTAAAACATGCCCTCGAGGACCAGGGCTGAACACCATTAATGCAATTCCTTGGTTTTTAATGAACTACAAGATGTGAACATGACCTGCAGGAACACTGGGAGTTCAGTTACAACAGACAGACGCTGGTTTGCCAAATTATTCAATAACACAGACAACACTTTATCTCCTTAGTGAAATAATCCATCCATTCATTTTCCTCTGCTTATCCGGGGTAGGGCCGTGGGGGCAGCAGCCTAAGCAGAGAGACCCAGACTTCCCTCTTCCCAGCCACTTGGGCCAGCTCCTCCGGGGGAATCCCGAGGTGTTCCCTGGCCTACTGAGAGACAGAGTCCCTCCAGCGTGTCCTGGGTCTTCCTTTGGGTCTCCTCCCAGTTGGACGTGCCCAGTAAACCTCACCAGCAAGGCGTCCAGGAGGCATCCTTCCTAACCAGATGCCACCTCAACTGGCTCCTCTCGATGTGGAGGAGCAGCGGGTCTACTCCGAGCCCCTCCCGGATGACTGAGCTTCTCACTCTATCTCTAAGAGAGAGCCCAGACACCCTGCAGAGAAAACTCATTTTGGCCTATCAATCTCCAGCTCCATCTTCCCCTCACTCGTGAACAAAACCCTGAGATACTTAAACTCCTCCACTTGAGGCAGGACCTCATCCCTGACCTGGAGAAGGCATTCTACCCTTCTCTGACTCAAGTTCAGAGTAATAACATACCCCTGCAGAAAGGCAAGAAAACACGTGCCTGACCTGGGTCTAAGGGTTACATATAAACACCAGTCAACATGACAAATACTTACTTAGAACACTAAAAGCCTTCAAGAGTGGTATTTTACTAACAATTAGGTCACGTTTAGTCAATTTATGATGAAACTATTTGAACCAAACACAACTGAAGGTCTTCAAGTTAAAGTCAGAGGAAATGTGCTTTTGAGCAACAAAGCTGGAGCCCAAACTCCAGACGCCAGGAAGTGCATCAGTGAAAATAAAGCAAACGTGCTGACTATTGGGTTTGGGTGTGTTCTGGCTTCCCCAACATCTATTCATCGCTTATAATACATTTATCACCCTGCTACTGCAGAACAGCAGGATGCACCCAAAGCACAAGTCACTTAATTATATTATAGAATATGAAGCTGGCTTATTATGATTCATCACTGACAAATATATTGCATTAATGTTATAATCTGACATCGTTTCAATAGTGAAATGCCTGCAAAATATAAATAAATGCAACATTTTGTCTACAGTATTTCATTAATGTGATGAATAATAATCTTGACAGTAAATGTATCAAATATTTCCTGAAACACCCTCTTTGATAGGAAAATACATTTCCTCAGACACTTTGAGACTCCAGTGTCCAGCCTGTAAATGTAATAGTCATAAGATACTGACTGTACTCTGTTACTTAAAGCTTTTAAAGGATTATTTCTCCCTAAATTATTTTTATTTTGATGCAATTTTCATAATGATTTTTTCATTTAAAAAAAGAAACCCTTAAAAACAGATAAAAACTGGTCTAACTTGTGGTGGCAAGACTCAACAAAAGCACAATATCTGGAGATGAATCTTAAACTAAACCTTAATACCTCAACGATCATCGTTGTTAAATTACTTAAATGCTTCTCGCTCTTTGCAATGGTTCACTGAATCTCAACTAAGATCTTTAACAGCAGATAATTAACCTGAAAACTGCAGAAAATCTTAACAATCAGTGTTTAAAACATCTTTAAATATGGAGACTAAAGCCTGTTTTGAGTCTTTTGTAAATCTGATGTTCCTGAACTCGTCATTTTGTTCCATGAGGACAAATTAAAAGGATTCTCTCTCTCTCTCACACACACACACCCGATGCAAAGAGAAGCTATCTGATTGGCTGTGGACACTGTCGGCTCATATCTCTCGCTCTACCACAGGCGCCTGTCCACTGTTACATAATAGTGAGGCATGGCACCATGCATGCATGACAATCGCTCCTCCAGCGTTATCAAGATAACCCAATTCTGAGTTAATGTTAATCAAGAACACAGATACCTAAGCCTACCATGTGACGAGTTGACTATACAGACCAAAGCTAACTTTCCATCCCGGTCCTCTCTGTTCCAAGTGGAACGTCTTTTCCAAAGCAGGACCGAAGACACAGTCCAAAGATCTGAACACACAGGCCATCCAACCTACCTGCTGACTTCCTGCTGTGCCTGATTGTGCAGTCCTCTGACTGACGAATACAATCCAAAGCCACAAACAGTCAAACAGGACCGAGATGGGAGAGTCGAGGTGGAACAAACAGCCAGACTGGAGCCATTACAGTGGAACACAAAGCCTAGAACTAATACAGAACACAAACACACCTCCACATTTCTGGTTCCACACGTCTAGGTGACACGCCTCTGTGAAACAATATGCCTGAAGTGGAATTCACACAGATGATTAAAACGTGATGTAGAAGAACAAGTACACAAGATTCTATGTTATTAAAGCACAGCTTAATACTTTGTTAACCACTTTGGTGAGCCAAATCTAGGGCTGTACACCCATATAAATCAGCGTCTGCCTCCATGATGGTAAAAATGCTTCTACATTTCAAATTTCAACAAAGCTGACCAAATGAGATGAGAAGCTCTTAATCGGGTCGCTGGAGCTGAACAGACGTTTTTGGTAAGGGATTTCTATCTAGAGAGGTGCTATATATAAAAACATTATTTCTTCTGATTTGACAATGAACTTACAGACATGTGCAAGTTATTCACACCATGCAACCCGTTCGATGTATGTAATAAATATGTAACTGAATCTGGTAAATGTTTCACAGTGATTACATAAAAAGCTGAGATTCCTGTCTTCCCTTTCACCTTTGAACCTTTCCACCATTCTGAAACCACGTATTAGCAGAACAAAAATAAACAACAGAAAGCATTAGCTGCTGTCTCGTGGAGGATAAGTATGTTAAAGGTGACCCTAACCCTTACCCAACAACGCAGGTCCTTTTGGAATAGCATACAGTACAAGCATGAGGGAGTAAAAGGATGGAATTTCTTTAGTTCAGGTCCTGAGGTGAGTTAATGTTTTAGATCATTTTGTCCAAAAGAGTCAAAAGCAAAACACACAAAACATTTTAATGGAACAACAATCATAAAGACTGCTGTCCCCTATTCGAAGAATGGCTTTGATCAGCCAGTCTGTGAGAAGGAGGCAGAACCTGAAGCACACCTGTTGTGTTTAAGAGTCTAAACAGAGAAATATTTTGCCTTTCAAGGTGCTGTTGGTGCACTCATCTGTGCAGGAAATAAACAAAAGAGAGAGAGATTAAGGCTAACGCTGAAAGACAGAGTTGCTATGGAAGTAAAGAACTAGTGCTTTAAACTGTCTCTAAGGAAGTCTGGCCAGTGGCTGTTCTAATTTAATATACTGATGGAAGAAAATGTAGTCTGGGGACGACCCATAGAGAGAGCTCGGTCATGGGGCGGAATCTACTCGTCTTTCAAACCATCTCTGCATGCACTTGGACAGCACTCGGACCAATCGGAGCAACAAACAACGTGACGTATTCATAACAACAAAAATCAGTCATTGGAGCAGTCCGCCATAAGCCATCGAAGAAGAAGTACCTCTATCTGCTCAAGTCTAAATCGACCAAAGTTGAGGGTAAAGCTGTTTCCAATGAGCGCTGTTCCTTAGCTGCCATGTTTGTTGTTGTTCTGCTTAATCACAGCTCTGTCGTCATCGTAAATAAAAAACCAAGTCCTGCCATAATGGTGCTAATCCCGCCCAACGTCTATCTCCAAACTTAGCCGCACCAGTGGTAGACCTGAGGCTACGGTGGAGCGTGGCTAGACCGACCTGCAGAGCTACTGCTACAGTTTTTCTACATTTCTAAGCTATGATTTATGACTTTTAATGCAAACCAAAATAGAGGTAGGTGCAGCAGACCTAAATGATGTTTAATAGTGATACAAGTAAAAAACACCAACATGTTAAGGCAGGAAATCACACGACTAAAGCTGCATTTTATATCAAAACTGCACAAATGACTGTTTATTAAAACAACCACACGTGTAAAATTAAGATCACCCATCTCCGGTCATAAGATCACTCATGTCAGGAACATTCACTGACCACAGCAGTTCTATCAGCTCTGTAGATGTAGGACCTGAACCACTGGCTTTATCACCATCTGCTCAGAAGACTGGAAATAACAACATAAAACACTGAAAGATGGAAGAACATGATGAGTCTGACTTTTTCCACATTCATCAGAAGCCTTTAATGTTACCTCCTGAGAATAAAATCCTATCTGGTCCAGAGCAGGCCGCTGAGCGCACAGTTCTGCTCTCTCACACTCACACAGAGCTTGCTATTCAGCAGAGGTTGAATCAGCACGTTCCTGTGGTACCTGTCAGAGTGGAGTTTTACTTTGAAACTCTACACTAAACCTGCTCTGCATCTTACCCTGAAACTTCGTACTGTGTCCACCCTACAAACCAAATATAGCAACAGTTCTACGTCACCACCAGTGTCCCAGTATTTTATCAAATTACTCGTTGAAATAAACACAATAAAACACTGATTAAAAAAATTGTAAATGATTAATAAAACGATCAATATTTAATAAATCCCCATTATCACAGTACTGGGTAGTAACGTGCTAATATAATGCAGCTTTGTTCTCTTGTTTGTCCAGGCTGACCATCATGCTTTCCTATGACAATAAGCCACTAAAAGCTAAGTAAAATAATACATCTGTTGTGTGTAACAGAGGCTCTTTACTCCGTCATAAATTAAACACACGGTAATATCTTTCGGTTGCTGGAACAGTTGCCTGCACCAGCATTAGCTCTAAACGATGGCTTAATCCCAAAGGAGATGCAAAGGAAATATCAACTGTATTTGGATAAGTGAAGGCAAGGAGAGACAAATGAGTGTTATTGTATTAAACGCCACTATCAATAAAACGAAATAATAATGAAAACGTGCAACACCAACTCACGTGACTACTAACTTTTAGATGCATTTTTCCTGGCGCTGCTGTAACAGCCCTCTTAGCAGTGTTGCAACCTGGCTTAGGACATGTCTTTCAACATGCACTTCCTGTTTGATTTATTGTACAATCAGATCTCAAACACACATATTGCAAAACTCAATTATCCTTTAACATGCTCAAAAAATACACATTTGACTAAGCAACCATTAAACTAGTAAAGCCAGTCTCTCAACCATGCTTAAGTCTATTAGTTGTGGTAAAAAAGAAAAAAACCTGCAATGCTTGTGCAAACTAATGCTCCTTTCAAATGGAGACCATCCCCATAGCAACTATGGAGGTAATTAGGCCACCTCAGGGTGAATGCAACTGTTATCCCTTAGAGAATGGTGTTGTGTTAATAATGTAACGTAAAATAAATTTATGTTTAGTAACAACATTTTTATTAAATGCCAGCTTATAGGAAGGCAAAATATGATATACACCCAAAGTTTTGGCTAATAATGCAACATTTAACACCCTCATTTGTCTCTGTGGACATGTCAGAGAGACCACAGTGTCAATGACCTGCTGTACGCCAACTTTAAAGAGAAACCTTTGTTTAGTTTCTTCTCTATGAGTCAGATGGTGATGTGAATGAAAGCAGGGAGAAGTCAAACAGGCAGGGGGACATTCCCACTATTTGCTAAGCACTTAAACAAAACAAAGGTTTAAGCCATGCTTGAAATTAAGTGACGTTGTTTTGGGTGTACCTTGTTTTGTCATTTCCATCTGACTTTTTCACCTTAAACTGTCTTTGGCAGTTTTTATCTGGAGTAGAAAAGTATTCCATGTTGTAGCAGCTAGTTTAAAACACCACGATAAAGGAAACCGTTTTCAAATGTATATAATTTAAGCTATCGAGCACGTTTAACCTTAAATGATAACTCTAAACTGTATAAAACTCCAAGGACCCTTCATATGCTACCGTAAAAGCTGCTTTCATCATTAGCGCACACACTGGAAACTTGTCCACTTTTGCTAATTATAACGCAAGTATTTTCAGGGAAAATATTTCCAAGAGAGTCAGTGCGTTTTCCTACAAACAGACATCAAGTTGGTGGACAATATGACAGCAAATCTGGAAGCTGTTGACAGCTAGCATTACAGTTAGCGGGCGGGCTACAAAAAGGTGGCTAACTAGCATGGCTAACAATAATTTTTAAACACAAAATTTAGATTTGCGGAACTGAACACTAAAGTACAAACCTGACACTGAGCGCGAAAACATCTGTCAACCTACCGTAGCTGTGCGTGTAGAGTCACTGTTTTGGCAAGTCCAAAAAGATGGGCAGGAATATGTGTCACCCTTGTCTTTACACAGCAGCGGAAGTCGCTGGCAGAGAGGGCGGAGACAAATGAATGACGGACAGGATCCGCGGCCAATTAGGTGTGACATACAAAACATTCCGACTAAAACAACAACAAAAAATATCAATAATAATCATAACAACGACGATAATAATAATAATAATAATAATAATAATAATAATAATAATAATAATAGCTAACATTCAATAGAGTATTATCATCATCAAACAAAAATCAAAAGAAGTTTTATTATCCAATTCTTCTTTATTTGTAAAAAAAAAAAAAAAAAGAAAAGAGAAAAAGAAAAAATCCAGCTAAACATAAAGTTAGAGGTATTTCATATTAAATATATTAATTTAAGTTTACCTGTTCTTGTTGGAGTTAGACTGTCAGCATCAGCTATTTTTTATTTATAATAAATGATGAACTATAATTGATAGTGATATGTTGATTATAGTTTGCTTTCTGCTTAGAGATGACCATAAACAAGTGGTGGAACAAGGCTGACAATATCTCCACCACACAAACAGCTGATTTTAATTGCATTGGATTTAAAAAGTGCTTTCAGTTTCCTCCTCTTATAAGACAGCAACTTTCAGATCTTTCTTAATGAAAAATATCCTTACCATGGGAAGGGGTGCCCCTTTTTTTACTTGCATGTTTCTTTTTTTAGTATTAATAGAAAAAACATTTAAAAATATGTTAAAACTTCAAATTTTATAAGGAAATTGCAGTGCTTTAAATAGATTTTTTGAAATGAGCTGTCTAATAAAGCTTGAGTTAGAATAAAAATAAAAGATGGCATGAGCCAGAAAGGCAGTGTTTTACTTTTCCTGAATTACATAACAGCCGTAATGGTGTGATGTGGAGGAAAGAAAGGAGAACAGAACGTGGTCAGTGAGGACATGGGAGGAGGAAGGGAACAAATGAACACTGGAGGAATAAATGGCTTCCATTCAAGCTCTCAGTGGGACAGAGCGTCCTGCTTAAACACAATCACACAAACAAAGACACAGTCACATACCTCACACGCACACAAAAAGGTTGGTTGATGCTTTGGCATCAGTTTTTATACTGATAAATTAAAAAGCTTGAAATTTGCCTCTAAACATAAAATCATATCTGATTAAGCAAATCACTTTTTCCTATTATGCAAATATTCAAACATGCTTTCTTCCTTCTTCTTTGTTCCTCATCAGCATTTGTATTTTAGCTGTAGTGTAATTTTTCCAGCTCAGCACTAGGTGGAGGTAAAAGATCTCCTATGCAGCTCTAGTTGCATTTAAAAAATTGATCTGCAAAACAAATATTTTATTTATCCATACCCTCCAATAGCTTGAACTTCGAATTCCTTTTTGATTTATACTGTTTGCAATTTTACATTATGGCATCATGTCAGTTAATGTCTTTGTTTATGAGAGCTGTAAAGCAATAAAAAATCTAATAAAACAGTCCCCTGGTGAATTTATTATTATTATTATTATTATTATTAAACACATTTAAACAGAGCAGGCATTTGTGATGAAGTTTTATTTAAATAACAAAGAGATAGACTTTCAGCTCCTAGTCGGGTTCATTAAAGCTTAGATCATCATTAGATCAACACAGGAGCTCATCTAAAGACGTTCAGTCCTTTAATTTGTATGTTCTGTCCTGTTCTGCACCAGTTATGCAGAATCAGCAGTCTGGGTCTGATGTTTAGGCTATCATAGCCTTCAGGGAAGGAGAGCAAGGTGAAACATTTTATTCCAGACAAAACAGGCCACATGAAGCTCTGTTTAACGTCAAGGATAACAATTTTCCCCTCCGGTTCTCACAGAGAATAAAGCATGAGGAGCAGAGGCTTGTAACTCAGTACTTTTATTATTTTTACAGTGATTTAGTCCAGTTCTGTAGTTATAATAAAGCTTGTGGTAACTGTTTGGGGCAGCCGTAGCTCAGGATGTAGAGTAGGTTGACCTGCATTCGGAGGATTGATCCCAGATTCCACCAGGGTACACTGCTGTTGTGTCCTTGGGCAAGACGCTTCACCCAACTTGCCTATGTTGGTGGTGATCAGATGGGCTGATGGCGCGAATGGAAGCCTCGCCTCTCTCAGAACGCTCCAGGGTGGCTGTGGCTACCTAGTAGCATCACTGTGTGAGTGCATGGATAATAGGAAGCACTTTGATTGCCTAGAAAAGCACTTTATAAATCTAATCCATTATTATTTATATTATTAGTCCTAAAAGTTGGATAGTTCCCTGTAGCAAAATCTTCTGATGTCGGCAGGCAGGAAGGAGCAGCGCTGCTGATGTGGCTCAGCTTTATAACCACCTACACATGCTGCAATGACTGCCTTCCAATTACTGGACTCAGGAAAACTCGCAAAGACAGCAACTTTATGTTGTTATTGTTTTTTTTTCTTTTGGTGAGGAAAGTAGAACAAGGTATCACACTTCATTACCCAGACAGAACGCCAATGAGAGGCTCGTCAGAGTATTCTTCACCCACAATTAGTGAAATATGCTCATTGTGTGTGTATTAGTTGGTTGGGTGCTTCCTTCTGGTCTTAAATTGAGGAATTGGACAAGAGTGGGGTGAAATAAGGTCTCGCGGTGCCATCGGCCTGTTTCCTCACCACGCTTTTGTCCTGATTAGCGGTTTTAGAGCAGGACGCTAAAATGTGTTTTACAGCCAATTTCAGAATCCAGTGATTTGTGTGATCAAGTGTTTTGAGCAGGGTTAGGGCTAGGGTTTGGGGTTAGCATTGCAAGAATTGGTCGGCTCATTCGGCTATTGGTCAAAAACACAAGAATCTAACATTTCAATTTAAATTCACTCCTCCTTCAAGATATTAGTGTTTACAAGCTGAGGTAAATAAACTACTGTCAACCAGACGTCACTGCAACGGTAGGCCGTCCCGCCAGAAAAGGTCTACGCCCCCTGCTGTCCTGGCGGATGATTGCTGCACAAAACTGACACACCAACTGAGAAAAGGAAAACGTCCCTGTCAGTATCACGTGTGTGCAAACATGCTGACAGAGAAGTATAAACTAGGCTTTACCTGGGCTTTCCAATGCATAAGCAGTGTGTAACGTAATAGACTCAAAGTGTAAATTTAGCAGAACGATTCGACACTACGTTTCTGGGACATGATGCTTTGTGGCTGGTGGAAACACACCCACTGGCTATGATTAACTGCGTATTACGCTGCGAGGATGTTGGGTGACCATAAAAACTGGGGTTGGCTTGCCAGCAGTGGTGGCTCGTCCATAGGGGGCGCTAGGGCGCCGCCCCACCACTCACAGGAAGGAGAAGAAGAAGATAGGAATCACAAAATATATTTAAAAAAACATAAAAAGTAAACTAAACGATCTATACACACCATATGGACTAAGTGCTTTGTGTAATCTGTGTTTAATAATGTTTTTTTTTACTTTTAACACGGCCGAATCGTCGACGTACTTGTCACGTGTCCTCTCGCGGGCGCAGCAATCTTTACCATTGACTTAATATGGGCTAACTGGCGCATGTGCAGTGGTTCTCCAAACCGTCCACAACGAGAAAGAATAGGAGAGCGGTTGGTCGCATCTTTTAGCGATCGTCGCCGCCTCACAGGGTGAATTCTGCTCAGACCAGGGGGAGGAGATCGCTGATTGGTCAGGTTGTTCACCCCACCCTGAGGGGAAAACTTTCCACAGGCTGGCACAGTGTGGCTCCATCTGTGCCAATTTGTCACGGCAGCAACACACTACTTCCACTGAATATTTTTTGTTGTCCAACCTTTTAGCCATCTTTGCTATAATTGTGAAATCATCAGTGACAAATAAAGTTAATTGCTTCAAAACCTGACGTAGCAAACGCTACTAGTAGGTTCCAATGTGTGAAACCTCAGCCAATCGAATTGCTTGTTGTTGAGTTTTTTTCAGCTGGCGAGAGAATCCACGTGGCGGGCAAACTCTTGTCTTTGGCAAAACAATGCCAGCAAACTGTCTGATCAGCTAAGCTTTTACGTTGGGATGTAGAATTTCACGAACCGCGTGGATTATAACAGCATGCTGCCTCGTTAGCGGCTAGCACCGCTCCATACGGTTTGAACTAAGTGGTACTTCTTGTTTGTGAGTCTGGGCTTTAATCTAAACGCCGGCTGCTTCTGTGAATATCTTGCGTTGTGTCACTGTGTGTTTTTCTGGATACGTGTAGCGTCTATTTTACGGCCTCACGTTTATTTACAGCTTATGGGGGTTCTGTTTGTAGAAAGTGGATTCTATTGATTAGATTTAGCCTACTCCCCTTAAGCGTGTGTGCAGTTTGTGTAATATATGGGTGAATGGATGAATGTTTTTGTCAAAAACATGCTTAATATATTCAAAAACCTTTTGAATAACTTTGTTGCCGGAAGCGCTACTGTGACCGTCAGTTGTGTGACGCTGATGCTTAAGAATCAATGGTAATTTGGCGTCCCCTAGTGGTGATATGTGGTTAGCGCCCCACCCAAAAAAAGTCACCAGCCGCCACTGCTTGCCAGCCTGATCTCTGTTTCTCCACACTGAGGCCTTTCAAAGAGCCATCTGCAACAGAGATGCTCATTGTTCATACATGTCCATACACTTCAGTAGATCTGATCTAGTGACTTTAAACCATCTTGTTTCCAAGCACGTTTATGAGTAGGAGAGAAAACAAGCCTTTCCTATTTTGCAGGGGTGGCGATAGAGAGCTTCAGTTCCCTCCATCCCATTATTCTGGGGGAGGGAGGAGGAGAGAGATAGTGACCACACTGCTTCCCTGTTCTCACCACCAGCACTCGCAGCAGGAACCGGTTTGAGAGTGCTGCACTGGCAAATCATTTCTAAAGGAGGGGAAGACAGCAAAGTGGAATCATTTATAAAATACTTTTATAGCCTTGGATTATAATTTGCATTTTTGCAGATTTTGGATCCTTTTCCTAATCGTCCTGTTGTGCTACAGGCAGCTCATCGTAAGGAGTGAGATCTCCTTTGTGTTGCTCTGCAGTTTTTTTTATTTCTCTTCAACTTCTGCCTCCTGTTTCAGCAAACAGAGGGTTTGTTTCTGCCGTTCTTGTGTCCTTTTAAACGGAATGAATGACAAAAACAAAGGAGGTTGATGTCCATAACTCTGCGACCCACTTCTTCGCCTCGCCCAAAGAACGGAGACTCCATCTCCGGCAGAAGATGGAATGCGGAGGCGGGACGGAGAGCTCGGACAGCGGCCAGACGCAGCACGCGGAGCCCGGTCAGCCGCCCCGGTCCGAGGCTCCCGGGCTTCCCGTTCCTCCGACTGGCGAGAAAAAGAAGATTCACCGAGCGCCATCCCCGGCCAGACCGAAGGATGTACCCGGCTGGTCGCTTACAAAGATCCGCGGAGGGATTGGGACCCCGACCCTGAGCGTCAAGCCCGGATCCATCCATCTGGGAAGCCGCGTTTCCAGACGCAGCCCCGTGGGGAGTCTCGCTGGGAAGGAAGGCAAAGCGGAGAGGTGCGGTGGTAAAACGGCAAGCAAGTCATCCCTCTCCGGAGGAGGGTTGTCCAAGTCCTCAGCATCCAAGACGGCTAAAAGCACCAGCGGGCGGAGGAAGGTGTCGGACGCCAGCACCGGGTCCGATGATTTATCCAAGGACTCCGGGTGCGCCGCCGGGAAGCTCTCCCCGACCGACAGCAGCTCCGAGCTGTCGGACTGCGCTTCCGAGGAGAACAAGCTGTCGGCGGATGCTGCGAGCAGCGACGCCGAGTCCAGGAGCAGCCGGGGCCTGGACGGAGAGAAGCCGCTCAGGGACAGAGCTGCTTTACAAGCCGCTGCCAAGACCACCGCAGACCGACTCTATCTGGGCATAGATGCCGGGGAAGGGAGCACTTCACCCGGCGAGGAGAGGTCGGTGACCTCGTTTGACAGCAGGGTGCCCGCCAGCACATCTCTGGCGTTCTCAGACCTCACGGAGGAGTTCACAGACGGCATGCATGAGGAGTACCTCAGGGAAATAGAGGAGCTCAGGTCTGAGAACGATTACCTCAAAGTAAGTTTATTTATCAATACTGGTGAGAATTTGGAGCCAGCTGTTTATTATTGGTGTCAACTCAGTGGCTTGTTTTGGTCAAAACATTCTGTCTTTTCTGCAGGGATCTTTGACTTATTTTACTAAACTACAATTTAAGAAACATCATTATTAGTCTATTCATTTTATCTCCAGAAAGCTTCAATTTTGCATCCATTTGTGGTTTTGTTTTTCATATTTTTCTATTAATTAATCCTGCAACCACGGCAAATTATTTTTATTGTCAGACGTGTTTATGGTACATCCAATTATCAAAGTGGAATTTCTCAATTTGCAACTGAAATAAGTAAAAATAAGCTAATTATAAACAAAAAACTGACAGAGCATCATTAACTAAACTAATACTGATGATAAATAAGTTATAGAACCTCTGATATTTTGCAGTTAATAGAAAATCAACCATAAAGAGCAAACTATTTGGACTCCTCACTTCCAATATCCAATAAATGCAGCATTTCTACTAAACTGCAAGGTATTTTTTGCCTTCTCAAAGTTTTAGAGCTGATTCAGACCCTCAAACACGCTCCTAAACTCACAACATCAAAGAAAAAAGTGTCATAGGTTGTTATATTTTGTTAATCAATCAAGAAAATCTCTACATTTCATCATTTCTCTTCAACGCAGTGGGATCAGCATCAGTTTCTGATGTGAAAACTGTTTCATGTTCCTCAGTTTGGCAGTAGGGAGTGAAATGAAATCTAGATGAATGTGTTGGTCAAGCTACAGTCAGAAGGATTGATTCAGGAAGGAATCAATAAGGGAGCATGTTCTGAAGCACTGGCTGTCACTGGCCAGACAAGCCAGTAATTGTCAGAGATTGATTGGGAGAAGAGACTGATGAGCTGTGGGAGTCCTGAACAGAATACTGTAATTGTTCCTCATCATCATTTTGTTTTTAAGCTGCAGTTTCTCTACCGTTGTACCAGTATCTACGTTCCTACCCTCACCTATGGTCACGAGCTTTGGGCAGTGACAGAAAGAACGAGATCGCGGATACAAGCAGCTGAAATGAGTTTTTTCCACAGGGTGTCTCCCTTAGAGATAGGGTGAGAAGCTCGGCCATCCGGGAGGGGCTCGGAGTAGACCTGCTGCTCCTCCACATCAAGAGGAGCAGCAGGTGGCTCAGGCATCTAGTTAGGATGCCTCCTGGACGCCTCCTGGGTGAGGTTTTTCGGGCACATCCAATCGGGAGTAGACCTAAAGGAACACGATGGAGGGACTGGCTGGCCAGGGAATGCCTTGGGATTCCCCCGGAGGAGCTAGCCCAAGTGGCTGCAAGAGGGAGGTCTGGGCCTCTCTGCTTAGGCTGCTGCCCCCACGACCTGACCCTGGATAAGACTCTGGAAGAGAATAAATGGATGGAATTTCTCTACCAACATGTGTTTCTTCATTCTTGTGGGATCTATCAAACAATTGGAATTACAGCATAAAAATGCTGAAGTTTTCCCTCTTACTTTAACTTTTCGTTCTTTATAAAAGACAGATAGGAGATCTTTTTTTAAGCTGCTGCAGCATAGCTGAGAAGAAGGCCACAGTGATGGTCGAAACGTCAGCATAATAAGGTAAAAAAGATCTTCTATCTGTGTTTTATAAAGAAGAAAAGTTAAAGGATTAAATCAGACATACACAGGATGAACGTACCGAAGATGTTGCCTCTTACCCTCTATAGAGGGGTGCAGACTGAATATAGGACATCACTTTACTGAGCTATCTTTTTGGACCACAGCAGATCCTCATGGGAGGCCCTATACAGTCAAGTAAATCTGTTGTTGCAGCTGTGGGAACACCTGGTCCTGTAATCCTGATCAAAACAACATACTGTCGAGGTGTCCGACTACCACATCTAAGTCCTTGGGCAGTATTTAGTCAGATTTTCTTTTTATTTGACCCATTTTTCCCACCATTCTTTATTGCTGTGCCTCTTGTGTCTCTCTGTTTTATTGTTTTGCATATTCAGTTTGTGCAGCTTCTGTTTCATCCTTCTATAGGTTGAAATCTTACCCTGACTTTGCCTTTCGGCGTGTTTTAAATTCACCTTTAAAACTTTTGCAGGTCAGAAATATCACTTGCTTTCCATTAAGTCAAACTGCCTGCTTTCTGACAAGTAGTGAGCAGTGTTACATGCAAAGAACAGTTTATTTTTACATAGTTTAGATTGTTGAGTGAGCATAAAACAAAAAAATGATAATAATAATCATCGCTCTGGTCCAGCGTGATGCACATAAACATGAAATCTGATCTGACTCAAGCTGCAGCCTAACCTGAGTGAGCAGAGACTGAGGAGAGCTTTTGCTGTGTTGTGCACAGGTGATACCGTGGAATGAGGTTGCTGTTAGCCAATCAGAGGCTAGATGTCCAAATATCAGGAAATAAGACTCTAGATCCTGTCGCGTTCTGCTCTCTTCTCCTCTGGCTAATTCTACATCCTGAAACAGGAGCGCCAGAGCTTTTTTCCATCATGATCGACTCACAAGGACTTAATTTCTACTTGAGAGTTGAGACCAGTGCAGTTCAAAAAACGACTGAACTTGGTCTTTAAGCTAACCCTAGCCCTAACATGATCAAAATCCTCAAAAAATGGCACAATGGGTTCAGATTTAGATTTAAAATCTGCACAATCTTACATATAAAAATGGCTAAGAAATTGAACTCAGATGAACATTGAAAACTTTTTCCAGCACCTTGTGAAGTATTTGTATGATTGTTCTGTGTTACAGTTTGAATTTGCACAGTCAGGACCTGCCTCAGACCTTCTGTCACAGGACCGCTGATTATCACCTTCCTCTTTTGTGAAACGTATGAATCATTTGTGGAAAACACCATCGACCAAGCACAGAAATATTCACCAAACCAACCGCGTAGTTTTAACACTGCCATGTGCAAAAACACCCGAACTTTGGACGATAAATGTTGCTTATTGGAAACACGACACGATAAATTCATAAATGCATTCAAGGAATGCATCTGTAAAATATTTGAGTTCAAACTAACACAGATATTGGATTATGGATGATTGTGACTGGGTAGAGGGCGTTGTGGTTTCTATTAGATTGACTCTTCAGCATGACAGCTGACTGGTTTGGGTCCTCCTCCCGACTGGCTGGTTGCTCACATGACAGAGACAATCTTCCCTTTTCTTTCTTGTGAAAAGCAGGTCAGTGGAACAAACTCTGTCTCTGTCAGCCACATGAACTTGTGATCCCCCGTCTCATGGTCTCACTTCACTGTCATGTTTTGTCATTTTCTTACCTTAAGTCAACATTTTCTCTGCAGATGGATTCTCCATCTTTTTCTCTTAAAGTCGTATCTTTTTGCTTTATTTGCTCCCCTTGGCTTCCTTTTACCCCCCTTTTCTTTTCATCTCCTGCCTTTAATTTGTTGCTATTATTCATTGTGATTCCATCTTACAGATGTGCAGCAGAGATTGCTTCCTGTCACTTCTGATCCCTTCACACAGAATGGCTTGCAGACATGCACGTCGATGCACAACCATCTCAGACAGATTAATTGTTTAAATGTTGTTCAACTTCTCCTTTTGGTAGAGACACATGCAAATCCTGCTTTGACTCATTTTCATATTCCACGCACACATCCTCTCACATCCCCAGAGCTTGTTGCTACAGTAGCTCTGCAGAAGCTGACCCACATTATCCTCTGTAGCGAATTACACAAACCCCACTACTACTACTACTACATCCCTTCCTTTTCCTGTTCCATGCTACGCTCATTGCACATGCAAAGGTCTAATAATTTCATTGCAACAAGAGCTGCACCTTAAGTCTGATTCAGAGAGATGATGCAATTCGTGCTTCAGGGCTGAAATGAATAATTGATCTCTATTTGTCTAAAAGAGAGGTGGATTGCAACATTACTTTAAGCCATTTGCACTGGATTTCCTTTCTAGTTATATTCAACATTTCGCCTTCTTTTTATTGCTTACCGCTCTCCTCAGAAACCAGCCGAATAGTGAGACTTCCCCCGTCGACCTCCCGATTAATGAGCTGAAAATGTGGCCAGAATGTTGCATTACATTACTCTATTCGTGACTACGCTGCTAACAGCGTTTGATTCTGTGTTCATGATGACCGTTTTTATCCGACATGACAGAATATCACACAGCAATCACTTTAAAGACAACTCTAATTGCTTTGCAGTTAATAGAACGATGAGAAAGAGGAGGAGGTGACTGACAGCGAGCAGCGATTGATGATTAGGATCATTACAAGGTTAATGTAATAATATGTCTTATGGCAGATGATCACCTTGCGTACGCGAGAGGACGGTTTTTATAGCTCTGAACGCAATGTATAAAGTATAATGTGGCCACCTCTGCACTTCTAAACTCTCTTTTTGACTGTATCCAGGATGAGATGGAGGAGTTGAGGTCTGAGATGCTGGAGATGAGGGACATGTACCTGGAGGAAGATGTTTACCAACTGCAGGAACTGCGGCAGCAGCTTGAGCAGGTACGGGTGTTTCAAAGGGTTATGAGTCATCTGATTATCATATCTGATCTTGAGACCAATCACAGGGCAGATGTTCCAAAGGCGTGCCGCCATTATAATAATCCCATAACTACAGGGAACACATGAAAAAGCTTTTTTGATCTGTACATTGTTCATAAAGCATTGAACCCTTTTAGTTCCTGCTCATATTTTTGCAGCTTAGTAGATTTTTGACTGAGCCAAAAAGCAGAGCTTGTGGTCAGATTTGTTGTGCATCAAATCTCTTTTAGGCGAACAAGACCTGTCGTATCCTGCAGTACCGGCTGAGGAAATCAGAGCGACGCTCTCTCCGAGTGGCCCAAACGGGGCACGTGGACGGAGAGCTGATAAGGACACTGGAGCAAGATGTAAAAGTAAGTGTTTTGATTAGGATAGCATCTTAAATACTGAGCTGTATCATGTGATTTCATGATGTGGCTGCATGTTAACTAACGAATTGCGTTAAGAATGTGTTCAAAATTAGGGATGTAAAAGTTTTCGTCCTGGCTGTGGAGCACTGGACCAGCTCTATACCCTTAGGCGGGTCCTGGAGGGTGTGTGGGAGTTCGCCCAACCAATCTACGTGTGTTCTGTGGATTTGGAGAAGGCGTTTGACTGCGTCCCTCAGGTGGCCCTGTGGGGGGTGCTTTGGGAGTATGGGGTACCAGGCCCTGTGATACGGGCTGTTAGGTCCCTGGATGACCAGTGTCAGAGCTTGGTGGTCCACATTGCCGGCAGTAAGTCAGGCTCACTCCCTTTGTCACTGATTCTGTTCATAACTTTTATGGACAGGATTTCTAGGCGCAGTCAAGGTGGTGAGGGGATCCGTTTTGGTGGCCTGAGGATCAGGTCTCTGCTTTTTGCAGATGATGCTGTTGGCTTCATCAGACCGGGATCTCCAGCTTTTGCTGGAGCAGTTCGCAGCTGAGTGTGAAGCAGCTGGGATGAGAATCAGCTCCTCTAAATCCGAGACCATGGTCTTGAGTTGGAAAAGGGTAGAATGCCTTCTCCAGGTCAGGGACGAGGTCTCAAGTGGAGGAGTTTAAGTGGAGCCCATAAGTAGTGGAGTAACATCCATAAAACAAAAAATAACTTTATTAACAAAGAACACACGTACATGTTTAGCGCTGGTTATCTGAACTGGACATTGAGCTTTTCTTACTGGTTACAGTATGCTAGAGGTGAAATCCTAACTTTACCTGGGGGGGGGGTTTCTATGGAAACTCCTCTGTCTTTATTCATCTTTATTTAGACAGAGTGATTGATTTACATCACACTTTTGTGTTTGTGGTTTAGGTTGTGGGGTCAGTCGCCCACACACACACACACACACACACACACACACACACACACACACACAGACCAGTCCCTCCAGAAAACCCTTCACAAAGACCTGATTTGACTCCGTTAACAGTCGATCCAAGCGTCCTTCGGAACACGTGCACTCAAACAGCCATCCCAGTCACTTCAGGAATCCCTGATAAAAGAGCTTCTGTACATAAACACCAAAGGAGCGCTGGGTAAAGCATTCGAGTGTGTTTTGTCACACTGACCCTGGACTGTGGTTGCTCTTTGTTAAGTTGGCAGCATTCCTCTTACATTTTCCACGTTAAGGAGGACACAATGAGGCCTTTATGGAGTCCCAGAACGAGAGTGTGAGACGGTTGTATCACTCGGAGGGCTTCCCGCCCGCTGCTGCTGTCTGTCTCTCAGCTGCTGTCTCACCATCTGGTTGTTTTTGGACGAAGGGAAGGAGGGGAAGGAAAAAGGATGAGAGCACATCCTGTGTGTCAGTGGGTGCAAACGTTCTGGGACTGAGGGAGGAAAAAAAGAGTCATGCTCCCAGTTTGAAAATTCAAACCAGCCAATCAGAGTGGAGGAACGATAACGTGTGTGTGTGTGTGTGTGTGTGTGTGTGTGTGTGCGCGTGCGTGCGTGTGTGTGTGTGTGTGAATTGAGACCTAGCTTGAGTTTAGTTGATCATATCTGTTTGGATGAGAGCAGGATGAGATGTCAGGGATGACGGGGGAACAGAAAGGTGACAATTGAGGGGAAAACGAATAAAGTTTACATTTGTTATTTTGAATAAGTAAATAAAACATAAAACTGGAATAAACTCTACTGGGAAACACGTCTGACCTCTCCGTGTCTTCCTCACAACACACGGCTGATTGTTTCTTCTTGGCTGCGGAGCCACAGCCTCGAACGTATAGGTCAAGTTACGCCATGCTGTTGTGTGCGTGTGTGTGTGTGTGTGTGTGTGCGTGTGTGTGTGTGTGTGTGTGTGTTTTAAGCTCTTACTAAGCTACTCTTATAGTCACTCCTCTGTTTATTCTATTAGCTTCATCGTTAGCTTTACTCTCGCTCTTTCATGACTTTAATGTGACTGAGTTATGCTGGAAGATCACTTCAGTGATCATTTCAAAATAAAAGTCCTCAGTTTTGTTAACCATCACCTGTGCAATTGAATAAATAACTTGACTTTTAGATTTTCGGCACAGTCAGTGCAGGAGTAGTTACTGTGATGTGTGTAAATATACTTGATGCAACATGAAAAACTTTTATGATGTTTAGAACGCATCAAATGCTTCACTGTTTTGGATTTATTTAGATAAAATTACCAAATGTATTATTTTGAAGAAAAAAACTTGGACACACCCAGCCTCATCAACTCATGGTCCAACATGACCCTTAGCTTGCTCAGCCACTTTGCTCTGAGCTTCTTTACACAAGTAAGTGGATTAACAGCAGCAGCTTAAGCTTCAGATTTGATGACTCACTCAGGCAAATGCAAACAAACCAGCAAATACAGACATGCAAACTATTTTTACTCCGATTCCTGCACTTTTCTCTCCCTTTGGGTTCATTTTGACATTCGAGGTTGGTGATTATGGGAGGTTTTATTGGGAGGATGCAGACTGAAAACTAAAAATAAAAAATAACTGAATAACGTGGTTGAATTTAGTGTCACATGAAGATTTTATGACAAAAACGTCTCGTGTCCATCACATGCTCTAACGCTAACGTTTAGACATTGTGCTCGAGTTTGTGGTGTGTGTGTGTGTGTGTGTGTGTGTGTGTGTGTGTGTGTGTGTGTGTGTGTGTGTGTGTGTGTGTGTGTGTGTGTGTGTGTGTGTGATTTATCTGGGGAATGTTTAAAGTGGTTCAGAACCGTTAGATTCTCCATGAGAATTTCCAGCATCATTTCCTGTCCTACTCACACACTGCTCTCATTCCCACCAGCCACAGACATCTGCACGCAAGTGCGCGCGCGCACACACACACACACACACACACACACACACACACACACACACATACACAGATGATAAAATAAAATAGTTGTTATAAATCCCATGAAGTCTAAGCATTACTTCATCGTGTTTCCAGAGACTTAAAGAGGATTATTTTATCTGAATGCGATCTTTTAAGCTCAGTTTCTGCCTGAAGACATGGCTGATCTATGAATGAGACCCTTTTTCATTTTTCAGAGAGTAGGTCAGAGCTATTGGCCAATTAACTTTGCCCTGTTGTGCCTTTGATGAGGTGACGTGATCATTGCTGTAAGCTAAATACTGAAAAGGACCCATAAGGTAGTTAGACAAGATCCTTCAACTCTTCCTTCTTTGTGACCAAAAAAGGAGAAAGCAGACATCTTCTGCAGCGCATGTAAACGGGGAAGTTTTAAAGTGCTATCTATAGTATCGACGCCATTTTAGCCTGTGTGCAGTGTTTAAACGTCTTAACCTGTGAGTCTTTTATTTACAGTCAGTGAAACTGACCCTTTAAAATTCTAAAAGCCATTTTTACTCTCTTTTTTCTCAAAGTTTATTTTTTAAATAAATCATTAAAAAACACACTTAAGCTCATATTGGTCCTCACAAAGGCAGAAACATGAGAACACAAACACACTTGATGTCATTAGACTAGAGGAGGGAAGCAGCAGTGTCCTGTCTATCTGAAAAGGGCCAGATGCTGCTCGTGTGTGTGTGTGTGTGTGTATGTGTGTGTGTGTGTGTGTGTGTGTGTGTGTGTGTGTGTGTGTGTGTGTGTGTGTGTGGGGAAGCAGTTGTTAGCTAACTCTGGATTCCTTAAAGTTACTTTTATGAGCTCAAGTGAGACTTCCTTTCTTTTAGCTAGCAAACACGCTAACATCTAAATTAGCATCACGTGTCACCTTGTAGAAGAACTGTTTTCACATTTTCATGTTTCACGTTTTCTGTGAGTGTCTATACTTCCTTACTGATGGTAGGATGGAGTAAAGGATTTAGCATGAGGGCATTGCTCCACTCATCTGTGTTCCAACCTTCTCTTTTAGTTGTGTAATCACGACACAAAGAACAAGATCCCAGATGCTAGCTTGAGATAACATGATTTTGAAGTAAAGAAACATGGCGGATGAGTAGAGTGCTGTGAAGTTTTGTCACCTCGTTTTCTGATTGGCTACACGTAACATTGAAGAGGCAGCATCCCCAAAAATCAGACCAAGACAATCCAACATGTTTGAAATCCCGAATTATGATCGGAGCGATCCCGATGTGCTTCAGAGCAGACCAGAGCTCTCAGAAGACACCACACATGGTAGGATTATCTCATAAGATTATCTTTAGGGCCTTTATGGTAATCGTGCACATCGTTAAGATTGTCCTCAGGGAAAGAGCTGGTCAAAAATCGGCATGATCAACCTGCCGTATGAACTGGGCTTAACCAGCCTTAGATATAAAATGAGAAGCACTTTGGAAATGCTTAAAGTATAAAAGAGTCAGCTGTGGTTCATGAATGTGATCAGAATGTCTCCAGGTTGCCTCTGTTTGGTTGTGTTGGGTATTCACTGGGAAAGGCCCTAAGGCAAGCCTAGAACTCACTGGAGGAATTATATATCCTCTCTGTCCTGGGAATGCCTTGGGATCCCCCCAGGAGGAAAGTTCGGGTATCTCTGGGGTAAGGGATGTTGAGTTTCTTCCTGGATTTATTTATTTTTGTTTATGTGATTCAACCTACTAGGCAGAGGAGGGTGGATGGATGGATTTGATTCAGCTGTGTTTGGTTTTAAACATTTTCCGGTGAGGTCATTAAAACACTAATGATTATATTTTCTAACAAAACCACAGATGAAGTCCTGGTTGTTGACTGGAGGTGTGACTGCACTCCTCCACTGCCACACCAAGGATTGTGGGAATCCATCACATTTCCATATTCCCACATTTCTCACTTGTCTTTTCCTCCCTCTCTCCAAAGCTGGACGATCACAGTCTAAACTGGAACAGCTGTCACGCCATGGCGTCCTCTTTCTCTCTCACTCGTATGGTTTTAAATTTAGACACGGATCACGCCACCGGTGATGTAACATCCTCTAAGTGGGTACTTAGAGGCCAGATTGTTGGACCAATGTGAACAGGGTCAGCTCCAAACATCAGTTACAAGCAGGACTCAGTCGTGTTGAGTTAAAACCATTCAGTAAAGGATTCAAGCGATAATACAAATAACAGTAACGCTCTTCTTTAGGGCTCAGCTGTGTGGCAAGCGGTGAATTAGCTTACAGCCATACTTTGTGAGCACATCGTACCACTCATTAAAAACACACCTTTGAGGTTGTTTCTGAGATCTCAGGTGCTTTGTGGATTCTCTCGAATCATCGTTTCCCCAACATGAAGGCTCAGTGGTTTGTGCCTTGGTGAACAAAAGCCATCAGCATAGTGCTGAGGTAAATAAAAATCCGGTCTGTCAGATTTATGCTTTCATATAAAAGATTAGCTTCTCCTTTGATCAAAGAACGGCTGAAGCACAGAGAAAAAAACAGCACAATAAAAGTGCATCCATAAATAAAGCAGGTTTGTGTGTTCAGCAATAAAAATATCGATGTATCTGTGACTTTGATAAATAAAAGTAATACCATAGAGATCTGACTGCTTTTGGCCATGAATTACATCAAAAGGAATCTCAGTGTCGATGTAAATGAGCATAAGTAGCAGGTCCTGGTTAAACGCCATCGTGACTCACACACAAGACAGCATCTACGCTTAAATAAGTGTTACAGGTTAGTCTTTGTTGTTTAACAAGACAAGATGTTCCCTATCAATACTGTTATAGCTCATAATTAAACAGTTTACATTCATCCATCTATTTTTCCCTCGTTCCTGCAGAGCTGCTTCACATCTCCAACAGAGGGTTACAACCAGGACATTGTGAAAACTGGGGTTCCCATAGAAAACCCATTCATGCATGCAAATAGCTTAATTCCTCTACATGGAGTTTCTACAAATGATAGTTTTTGTTTTCCAGAAAATTAACGGGCCGCCCTTTTCTTAAAGCGTTTATCACACATCACATTCACAAGATGGGGGTTCAGCGTCTTGCCCAAGGACACTTTGGCATGTGGTGAGGGTAGTCAGGATAGATTACCCAACCTGTAAACTGGTCATCGACATCGTCAGAGACCGCTCATCTGACTGAGTCAGAGCTACCTCAAACAGATGTTTCATCAAATTTGGATTTTAACTGATTTTATTCCGATTGTGAATAAAATGTGCAGTTTTGGGTTGGTGTTTAAGAGCTTCCAGGGTCTGTGGTATCAACTCTTGACAATTAAGGCACAAAAATCCAAAAGTGAGAAACCGACACAAGGCTCGTTGGTAGTGAAAGTGTCACACAACATAAATAAACGTTTCTAGTAAGCAAAGAATGACAAAATTCCCACTTTTTGTAAGTAAAAACCTTTTTCACAAACACACACACACGCACACACACACACACAAACTAAACTGATTGCCTTTGAACTCCCAAATGATAACGCCTACACAAAGGAAAGTTGTTGTGGAGATGACTGTTATGGAAACAAAACAGCTGAGTGTGTGTGTGTGTGTGTGTGTGTGTGTGTGTGTGTGTGTGTGTGTGTGTGTGTGTGTGTGTGCGTGTGCGTGTGTGCATGCGTGTGTGTGTGTGTGTAATAACAGTCTAGAGGGAAGCCTTACTTTCTCATTTGTAAGTTTATCTTTTTTCTCTCTCCTAATTCCACATACTGCCGACACACACACACACACACACACACACACACTTAGAGGTAATGCTAATTACATCCTTAAGCTCTGGTTCAGTTGTGTGGAATTCCTTCACGTTCCCCTTTAACATAGAACAATACAGCATTTAGTTGGAGTCAAAGACATACAAAGGGGTGATGAAGAGGAGGATGAGGAGAAGAACCCGTTTCTCATTAGAACCCAAGGCATAAAAGTACGAGTCACTTATGGAGTTTTCAAAATGTCTCAAAATATTGGCAAGAGTTCCCAACGCAAGGCCTCGCTCTTCTGTTGCTGAAATTTGGAACGTTTTTAAAAGAAACTGAAGAAACTTTGGCGAAGTGCAGATCAAGTGTGCAAAAGGGGCGTGGTCACCTTCCACACTTGAGAATCGGGACACCCTACGCACTCGCACCCCTGGACGGGAATGCGCAATTGAAGGGCGCAATGGTGGAAGTGCGAGTATTGGGACTGGGCCATACATAAATATATATAGACATACATACAATTATAATATTGGTAAATATCGGTTATCAGCCATAACAGCATTATTATTATTACCGTATATCGATTTCAGCCCACATTTTCATATCAGCTAATCCTGAAATATTTTGTTATGTATTAAAGAGTAATTTAGACTGTTCTGATTGTCGATTTACAGGAAGTACAAACAAATCATTATCAACCACAGATCATAGATTTAACTCAGATTCTTATATGATTTAAACATTGTATAGATAATTGCATCACTAGCGTGTACTTAAGTACGTACTCTTGGATTTATGGTGTGTTTTGGACAGAATCAGCCTGGTTTTCACTCACTCTTTGTGTTAATTACATGGTTATGGGCCACGTCTGGTTGATGTTTGTAATGGAAAAGCTATAAAACCTTATTGAGCTGTACATGCTAAACAGACCCAGTTTACTACTTAGTGGTACATTTAGCTGCTAAAGAGCCAGAAGCTTCCCTCCGTCGGCAGAAACGTGTGAAAAGCATCTTAACGTGGATGTTACATATGGATCATTTTCATACATTCTAAAGGTTAGAACAATAGAGACAAGTAATAGGAGTTGATCTAAGAGATTTGAAGTGTTGAGAAACGACATTGTTTCTGCTCAGTTTCAAATATACAGTCGACACAAGATGAGGTGTTTACACTCACACCTGTTTTGGCTGAACTTTTGGGTCCTCAGTGTAAACCTTTACAAAAAAAATAGATTTGCACAAGTAGATGAGAAATCCTGCTTTACACAGCCAGGACACCCAGAGTGCAAAGGTGCAAACACACAAGATCTGCACACATGAAAAGATGAATTGGGGCATGGTGGAGCACAGCGGGCAACTGGGTAAAAATGCAGTGGGTAGTACAGTGGAGCATTGTGGGAAATCTGCTGCACTCTGGCAAGAATTCACACTTCTATAATAACGCTTTGAGGCAATTAATGACAAATTTGTACATGCAAAAAAGAGAAATATATACATGCACACACAATAATCACATTGTTGGGGGTTTAATTGATAGACAGAATCTGACCCCTTCTTCCCACTGGATGTGAAGCGTTGCAAAACGGACGGGAAACGTACTATGCTGCAATTAGCCTTCGTTATAATGAAGGAGTTCCTGTCCATCAGCAGCAAAGTGTAAGGTTTTGGACGCTATCATTACGTTTTGAGTCTATTTTTTATGAGCTACGCTTCCAAAACACGACAAACCCTTCAGTTCAGATCTGTTCAGACAGGAAGTCAAACACAAAATCATTGTAAAACATCAGGAAACTTTCAAAATAAGTCACGTATAGTGCGTAATTTCCTTTGAAGCTAGAAATTAGGCATAAGTGATGACTTGAACCTGAGATGAAATAAATAATATTTAAATATTATAGCTGTATGACATTTGCATACGCTCAAATCCCAAACTTCAGATCAGATTTTTCTTTTACCTCTGCTTCCTGCTGCTGCAGAAATGAAAGCGTTGACTTTAGCTTCACTGTTTGACTTTAAAAACTTTTAATGAACAGCTGCCCTTGGGGGAACACAATCAGACTTTCATAGGAGCAAATTATGCATTAAATATCACTTCCTGCCCAGCCTGTTGTATTGTTATCTGAGATCCATAATGTGCCCCCACTGCCCCTGATTTATACAGCACATTCTGATGTTTTATGAAACACTTCAGTGAATTGTTTAAAATGCATGAAAAATGCTGGATGATTTTATCAGTTTAGGTGTTCTTTATGAGACATTAATATTCTGTGAGCTCAACCAGAGCTATAAACTTTAAATTTGGATTAATTGTGGAAAATAGTTTTTGGAAAACTCAACTAAAAATTGCTAGTACACGCTTTTTTCTCTTTTTTTATCAGAGTGAGATTAATTCTTCTTTTTTCCCCTCAGGTGGCGAAGGACGTGTCTATCCGTCTCCACAGCCAGCTGGATAGCGTGGAGAAGAAGAGGAGCCGCCTGGAGGACGAGAACGAGGAGCTTAGGGTCCGGCTGCAGGAGCTGGAGGTCGCCAAACAAGTCCTGCAGCAAGAAATCGACAAGGTAGGATCGAACCGAGGAGCCAAGTCAGCAGCAGGGCTTTATGGACTAGATAATTGCTGTTCTTGAGTTATTCGCACAATTCTGTGAAAGTGATAACAATAAAGGTGTCTAACCTGCACGTCCTATATGGTACTGAATCCAGAGGAAGTGTCGGGTCAGAAAGCGCTGCGTTCAGCCCGTTGCTCACTGGGATCAGAGGAAATAATATTTACTGTGCCTGCTCTGCCTCAGAGCCTCAGGAGATCCCGCCTCTGTTCTCATCTCGTCTTGACTTCATTTCTGCCTCTTAGCTACCACTCCAGGGAATTTTTTGCTAAACCAAGTGTAGCCGGGAGAACACTGCAGCGAAGAGGAAGGATGGAAATTGATGTCAAGGCAAGCTGAAGTAAAAATAAACAAAACTCGACCGATGTTGCACGCTGTCTGAAAGAGGAAGATGAACTGATGTTACTCTGGGATGAAAACAAGGCTCCATTTTTACATCCTGTCCTCTTTTTTCCATCACTTGCTTCTTCTTGTCGTCTCCTGCCTCCTATGTCTGATGGTCTGATTATTGTGGCCCCTGACGAGGCCCCTGATGTAGGTCAGAGCTGGATGAATGATTCAATTGCTGGCAGGACACTCAGGTTGTCTCCTTTGTTCTGGATGAGTTGCATGCTCCCCTCGGTACAGTTAGCAGTGTTTTTAATCGCCGTTTTCTTGGAGCGCTAGGTGCTACATCCAAACTTCTCCTGTTGAAACTGTCCCTATTATCTCAGGCTGCTGCCTGCTTAAACTCACCAAGCAGAGCTTAAAATATCTCACCATGTGGAAGGAGACGTGCGTACTGTCCGTCAGTCTGTTTATAAACCAGACGACTGCTGCGCTGAGGTGTTAGCGGGCTGTTAGCTCATCGTCTGACTAACAAGTCTGGTTTCATGAGCTTCTTTTTGTGCAGACTGGAGCAAACTAGGGTTTAAAAAACATAAACGTTGGTGCACAATGAAGGTCTTGCATATCAAAGCTGTAACGCTGGTTTGTGAATTATTGATTGAGCCTGCAGTCTGCTCTGATATCGATATTCTTCTAGGAGCTGAGTTAGACACAACCCTAGCTAGACCTTTGCTGCTGTTAGATGCCAATTTTACACGGGCAACTAGAGAGTCTGCAAAATAATGGCTGTAAAACTATTTGTCTTCCTTATTTGGCTACAAAGGCAGAGATGGTGGTGGTTAAAAGTTCTCCAGAAGAGCATTTGCCTGAAAAATTCAGTGGTTTGTTTTGTGAGGGTTAGGGTTAGTTTATGAAGGGTTAGGGTTAGTTTATGAAGGGTTAGGGTTAGTTTATGAAGGGTTAGGGTTAGTTTATGAAGGGTTAGGGTTAGGGTTAGTTTATGAAGGGTTAGGGTTAGGGTTAGTTTATGAAGGGTTAGGGTTAGTTTATGAAGGGTTAGGATTAGGATTAGTTTATGAAGGGTTAGGGTTAGTTTATGAAGGGTTAGGGTTAATTTATGAAGGGTTAGGGTTAGGGTTAGTTTATGAAGGGTTAGGGTTAGTTTATGAAGCAGATTAGATCCTGAAGGAGGAGCACCAGATGTAGGAAAATACGTTTAGAGGATAGTTTCATCAATTTCAAACTCTGTGGGAGTGCCAAATTTTATAAGACGTCACCATAAATTACAGTAATCCCTTCAAAATAAAAGTCAAGAGATAGATGATTTGGAAATAATTATTTCTTTATCAAAACAAGTTGTTTAATATAAAATTGCATTAACGTTAAAGCTTTGAATTCAGATTTTTTTCTGCGTTTACCATCACCTCTCATTCTCTCCTCCTCCTCCGGCTGCTCCCACAGAGCTCTACAGGAATGCTGATGCAGGGATTTTATTCCCTCTTTTTAAAACCTCTCTGTCTGTCTACTCCTCTCGCCTCGCCTCACCTTCGGTCTCCTCCAAACCACAGCCGATCCCTCTCGCCCTTGGTCTCCTGTGACCTTTTCCCATTTCCAGAATCATCGATCCAGTCCAGCTGTTTGACCTCTGGAGGAGACGAGGTCGGAGACAGAAGTAAAACCGAGTCGTTCTGATGGTTTAAGCAGAGTTTTATCTTTTGTGTTTCAGAGCCTTTCTGTTTCTTGTTGATAGTTAACATCATTTTTTTCAGCTTTATGTTTTGATTACGTAATTCTCTGTTTGTATTGTAAACAGACCCAAATGTTTTCCACACAGAAAGACTGTAGCTGTTCTGCATTTTTTAAACGTGTTCAGTGATTTGTTGTGTGTGGAGTGCAGTAGATGCTAGGTGGTTAAACTTAGTTTATCTGTTGCCACACTGGAGGTTTAAAGGAAGAGATGCAAGAGCAGATGAAGGAATAGCAAAGCAGCGACAAAGAGGAGTGAAAAACTGACAGAAAGAGGGGAAAAGGAGGGGAGCGCTGCACCATGTGGGGTCTTAGGAGGAGGGCTGGCAAAGGTGGAGATAAGAGCCTTTTAATTGGAAAATAAGAGTCTTCTGACTGCAGGGTGAAGAGAAAAAATGACATTTTTATTCTATTTCTTATCTCCTCTGTCATGCTCCTGTATCCTCATGCAGTTGCTCAGCGTTTGTCTTTTGTGTCTCAGAGGTAGACGTGGACGTCCTTCGTCTCCACCTCTCTGCATGTGTCTGAGTCTTGTGTTTCCCTTGAAGGTCATTCAAGAGGTTCCTCACCCGCTTTGAGAGAGAGAGAGAGAGAGAGAGAGAGAGAGAGAGAGAGAGAGAGAGAGAGAGAGAGAGAGAGAGAGAGAGAGAAATCAGCTGAGGCTGAAAAGGTTCTCATGCCTTTTCATGTGTATAACATGTTTCTTAAGTCTAGATTTGATTAATACATAGTTGAATTAACAGTTTGTTAGTGAGTGATACTTGTCAGCTGATAGTAATTTAGCTAAAGTAGTTGATTACATCGAGTGAATTATCTTTAATTCCAGCTAAAGGCCAAAGGAAGCTGTTCTGTTGTTCCTGACTTTCAGGAAATGCTGCTTATTGTTACAGTGGGTTGAAGGATGTGGGACAAGGGTTGCCGGGGGCTTTGTAGTGTGTATTTATGAGTGTGTATTTCAAGTGTGTTAACACCCTTTCACTGTAGCAGCAGAGAAAAAAAAGTGAGATAATTTAAAGGTGAAAAAATTAGCCTCAGTGTACGTCATTTGTTCTGTATTAGTAGTTGTGTAGTACTATGTATCCTCTGAAACAGCATCACCTGAAGTCCTAGACTCATCACTCTGAACATTTGAAACTAGAGTGGTGATAATAAGTCACTTGTTTGCAGGAAAAACAGGAAAACCCCTGTAATCCTACACTGTTATTCTCCAGAGAAACACACATGCATTGATTTTAATACCGTTAATGTACCCGCAGCATGTACGCTGCAAGTCTGTGCTGTTAAACAAAACGAGTACGGGACTGAGACTCGTGTCAGGGATGGAACATTTTTCAAGTGAGGCATTGCAAGATGCTCTGGATCTGCTGTAAGCCCGTAAGAATCAGTAATAACAGCTGAAACACAATGATACTAAAGATTACAGTGTCAGCTTACATTGGCTTTATGTGTCCCTCTCCATGTTTACGCCACTGCAACAAAACATGTCATCAAACCCAGCCTCACACCACTAAAGATGCAGCGGGAGCTGAGTGTTGTCTACAGAGACGCGGGTGTTGCTAAATGGGTCAGAAATCAAAGTGATCTGAGTTTAAACTTTGGATTTATCTGGGTCAGACTGATTCATGAGTACTGATGGACCTTAGACCCAGAAAAGAACCAAGGCAAATCTGCTAAATCAAAATTTTAGGTAGGTGTTGTGTAGGGGTGTGTATTGGCTAGAATCTGGTGATATGATAAATATCACAATATTGGGGAGACAACACAATATATCGCAATACTAAATATATTTAATTGGAAAACTCAGGCCAGACATTTCCAGGAAACATCGAGTGTTATTGTGAGATCTCGTTTGTGAAGGCGGTAAAACTGCTGCCACCTTTCTGTCGGAGGCAGAACTGCACCACACAGAATAACTAAAGTACATGTTTGCATGTTGTAAATTCTCAATAAAAAACTGATGTATTTATTCAGCATCATAACACCAAATGTTGCCACATTTCAGTGTTTTTTCTTACATAGTGTTATGGAAGACAATAAAATGTAAAGTTCTGTATCTGTTTTTGAGTTTGAAACAAAGACAAATGTTAGGTAGGTGTTCCATCTTTGATGTTAGATGAATGCAGATACCTAAATGTAACAGGAATAGTGAAGAGAGGTACAAGCTTTGGGGGATGAAAAGGGGAACTGGAGGTGAGAAAACAGGTGTTCAGGTGGTCAGAAAACAAATGAAAAACAAAGTTAAAAGAAAAAGAAAAATGTTTTAATTCTTCAAAAATTGTTCTCGCAAATTCACATCAAACCACTATTGGACTTAAAGCATCCAGATGTTGTTTTAGGATTAGCACCTTTATTAAAAAGCTGCCATGTCCACTCCTATACATGTCTGCTGCCCTCTGGTGGCAGATCTACAGGTGGTAAGGGCCTATTTTATTTATTTATTACCGTTATACATGATAAAACTAATTATTATATAGCTGTTACATCAACATCAGTTGATAGATATTTCAGCTTTAAAAAACTAGATTATAAAAAAATCTTTATTTTAAAATGTTAAAAGAGAGCCAGAAAGCTACTGATCCAGATATCCTGAAAAAGGTACAAGACACAGATGAATAGAAAAGAACACAAAGAGGCTTTTCTGACAATAAAGTGTTTACAGACAACATAAAGAACATGATATATAATATGAGATGAGAAACAGGAAAGAAAAGAACAACAAAGGAAACGGCATTGGGGATTGGAAAGAGGAGAGAGGAGCCTGCACCCAAAAAAAAATGTGGAGAAAAGATGAGGGAAGTCAGGGGAGGATGAGGGGAATCTTGCCATAAGGGTTTCTGGGTCAATTTGAGCTTCACAGGTACCACTGGGACAGACACAAGATACACACACACACACACACACACACACACACACACACACACACACACACACACACACACACACGTAAATGCACAAGGAGAGAGAAGTCTGCTCTTGTTTTGCAAACACAGTAATATTAGAGAGCTGGGGCGTCTTTGGGGAATGTTGAGGACCTATAGACAAGCGTGCATGGCAAAGACAGGAATCAGAGCAGTTCAAGGGCAAACCAGAGAATAATGCATCACCGCTGCTCCCTTTAAATCAAACAACACTGACTGAAGGATAAAAGGCATCTTACCCATTTAGAGGATCGTTATAGCTCTAATTGGAGGTCTATAGTCCACACTTCCCTAATGCTTTTATTATAAAGACGCCTAATTATAAATTAAAGTAAAATGTGTCTCGTGAGGTATTTTAGAAATCCAGGGAACCAAACCTTAGTGTGAGAAACCATTCAAAACAGTTCATGTAAAAAGGTGCAGCAGCATAGATTTAAAACACATCATCTTTTAGTTGCTTTCTAATGTTTATCCTGCATATGACAGCGTTTTAAATGTCACCTTGGTTAGAGGAACACAAGTACGATTATGAGATGCAATTTTTAGTAATATAAAGAGGTGTTTCTTGCATTTTAATGACAAAATGATTAGATTAATAAATCATTGTGATGAAACTAATACTTAAATTACTCACAGCACTCAAACCCACTGTTTTTCTTTAAGCGACTTTAAGTTAATTAATTTTAATAACTGATCAGATTTATTAATTTATTGCTTTTTTTAAATTCCTTGGAAAATCTACCTTTATTCTAATAAATTATATTTATTTCTGATGGTAACGTAAATAAAATGTCCCAAAAACCTAAAGAAGTTGACTTTTTCAGTGTAAACATGGACAGTTTGACTTCACTGCTGCATCAGATTCACTTCTGATAGATTTCTTTAATAATCATAATCCTAGACAAACCCCTGAAGAATATTTAGTTTCCCTAACGTAACTCGTCTTCTCTCTCCTTATTGCCAATCTTTGTGTTATATTTTTCAAGTGTAGCATCTTTAACAGCTCCATAGGGGTGCAGAGGTAATTTCATGCCTCAGCAGCTGTAACGTGAGACTGTCTGAGCCACCCCGCGCTCCGGGGGGGTCAGAAAACGGGTCGAATCACTGATGGAGACACTGAAAATGATGAGGGGAGCAATAACGCTGTGAGCGCTCAAGAGGGAGAGACAAGAACAAGAAGACTGGAGGGCACAAGGAAGGATGAGGGGAGTGTGGGTAAGGGCCGATGTGCCGACACGTTTCAGTAGCAGAAACCCTGCAGGGAGATCAGGATGGAGGGGGAGACTACAAGCAGCTTATTTCTTTTGTCCACTCACTCTGTCTGATACCTAAAGGATTTACATGCACGAAGCACCTTGGATAAAGTCGACACAGCTTTTGTTTTACTCAAGCTACAGCTACTCAAAAGGACAGAGAAAATTCCAACTTAAAGATTTTTGTTTTGATAGCATCACAAAAATTTTGCAACATTGCTGAAATGGTTTAAATTGGGTAAAAGTGGTGATTGGATGAGCAGTGAGCACAAATGCAATGAAAAAACTGTTCCTTGACATTTTCCTTTGAGTGGCTTAAAAGCCATTAGAGAGCTGCTGTAAAACTTCCAGATAATGGTCGCCTTTGTCTGCAGTCCACTTTATTTGAGTGTGATAATGTGTTAGCAGAGAATGCCTCTCAGACACTGATGATTCACCTATGACAGGTGTAGACCTCCTCTTTTAAAAATCACCCTGCAGCGAACATTCAGAATACACCTACGAGTTATGTTTGATGACATCTAAACCATTAAAAGTTTTTTTGTGTAAAAGTAAATACTCATACTCATTAGGGGTGTGTATAGGCAAAGATCTGGCAATACGATATGTATCACAATACAGGGGAGACGATACGATATATCGCAATATGATACATATCACAATACAGGGGAGACGATACGATATATTGCGATACGATATGTATCACAATACAGAGGAGATGATACGATATATCGCGATACGATATGTATCACAATACAGGGGAGATGAGCCGATGTATTGCAATACGATATGTATTACAATACAGGGGAGTAGAGCCGATATATTGTGATACGATATGTATCACAATACAGGGGAGAAGATACGATATATCGCGATACGATATGTATCACAATACAGGGGAGAAGATACGATATATCGCGATACGAAATGTATCACAATACAGGGGAGAAGATACGATATATCGCGATACGATATGTATCACAATACAGGGGAGATGATACGATATATCGCAATACGATATGTATCACAATACAGGGGAGATGATACGATATATCGCGATACAATATGTATCACAATACAGGGGAGATGATACGATATATCGCGATATGATACGTATCACAATACAGGGGAGATGATACGATGAATAATGATACGATACATATCACAATACAGGGGAGAAGATACGATATATCGCAATACGATATGTATCACAATACAGGGGAGACGATACGATATATCGCGATACGGTATGTATCACAATACAGTGGAGAAGATACGATATATCGCGATACGATATGTATCACAATACAGGGGAGATGAGCCGATATATTGTGATACGATATGTATCACAGTACAGGGGAGATGAGCCGATATATTGTGATACGATATGTATCACAATACAGGGGAGACGAGACGATATATCGCGATACGATATGTATCACAATACAGGGGAGAAAATACGATATATCACAATACTCTTCAGCTACTTCCCCTCTCACTCAAAATGCCAAATTATGATAAATCCAAGGGGTTTTTTTGGTGATCTTTTTGTTTGCTTATGACAACTGGCCTATAAATTAAATTGAAGTAGTTGATATCTAGTTAGTTACCCAAAATGATTTAGTTTTTCTTTTTTTTATTACCCTGCATATGTCAGTATCAACAATATTAGTATATCGGATCAGTAAAAAAGCCGATATCCCTAAAAGAATACGTCAAAACAGCTGAAATATCCCATTTAGAAGATTTTCATACATTGATATAAACAGCACAAGTGAACAATATTAACATTTCCACCAACAATGGTTTCCTATGAGGTCAAACTCAGATTTCCTCTGCAGCAGTTGGGTTATTAAAGGTCGAGCTGCCACATTAATAACAGAAGTAAGAAATCATTTAGGGCTTGGTTTTCTTTTTCCTTCCTCAGATTTTAGCTGATTGGACCCACGATAAGATTTGATGAGGTAAAGCAGGAGATTCATTTCTATGGAAACCAAATTCTTCACATAAAAAAAAAACAGCTCAGTAGTTCATCACATATATGACGTTTTTATTTTCCTCTCAACTTTGCACCAGATGTGAAGGAGGAATCTAAAAAGCACACTTCTGAACAGGTATGTCTGGGCAGAAAAACACTAAAAATTTGGACTGTGTTGAGTCGGCTTGTTGAGAAAGGCGTAAATAAAATATTGTTAGTGGACAAATGTTTGCTGGAGGACAACAGGGAGACAAATGAGCAGATGGGTGATGGGTGGGAGGGGAGAACTGACTCTAACTCACCCCTTTTAAAGGGTTTAAAGCCTGTAAAAGCTGGCTGGAGCGCCGATTATCTCACCGAAACTGGGGTTTGCTAATCACCGCTCCACTCTGTGGTCTGTGGGGAATTATTGCATTTGTGTGTCAGTAAACACACACACACACACACACACACACACACACACATATATATATATATATATATATATATATATATATATATATATATATATATATATATATATATATATATATACATATATATGCATTGTGTGATGGGATCATTTATTGTAACGTATAGGAACTTAATAGATTCAGCTTACCTCACAGGCTTCATGGATAAAAGGATAAAACTGGAATAGTGAGCAGCTCATGCATTAGACATGACTTAAAGTCGTGGTGTTGCTCTCTGCACACCATTAGACTGCCATTGTACCCCGGCTCTGAAGTGCTTTGTGTCATGAATCTTTACCTCTCTGAGCCAAAGTTAGTCCTTTTCACAAAGCTTCTAATCAAACGCTTCATTTTGATCCGATTTAACTTGACAGCTAATCATGGAGCAGCAGCTTTTAACTCATTAGCTTAGCACACACATTGATTCATTGGGAGTGATAGACCTGTTAGGTTGCCTGCGTGATCATGCAGTTACGTTTTACTGGGTTGTTTTAAAGAGCCGGTATTGACGTTCAATTCTCACGCTAACGCCATTAAACGTTTATCCCAATCCAACTTCCCTTTCTTTCTTTTTCTCTCCAGCAGTGTTCCGAGGATAAAACCTTCCTGGATAACCATAAATCAGAAAGAAACTGTATGCAGGTAATCTGCTGGTTTCTCACTTTCCAGGAGATAAATTAACTGGACCATGCCAAACGCGCCGGGAGCCAAATCAATAAATGCATTTAAAACTTTGAAAAGGAGAGAGCGCCTCTCAGTTTATTGGCTTCACATTTTGCTGAGTGAAAGTTGGCGCTTCTCTCTGGAATGTGGTGTTATGTGCAGTCTTATGATGCTATTGTCTTATAAACACTAAAATCCACTTATGTTAGTAGGATTTTTCTTAGTGGCATGCATTTGTTTTTATAATCTGACATTTATTTGCTGCTAAAACACTAAAGGAATGATGCAAAGTCTTGTTTTGCAGTAGTGATAATACTCCGATATGGTTGTTCATTGGTATTCCCTCGCTGCTCTGGCGGATCTAATTGCATTACAGGTGGAGGGTATTAAACTGTGTACATGAGCGATCTGCACACAGAATCCTAATGTTTCCCTCTTTGTCCGCTTGGATTTCACTGTGGAAGTTTGAAGACCCTAGAGAGCAACCCTTAGACGTGCAACACGCTGCACCTTAGCGCTCTAAATGACTTTAATCAGCCACACATGCATTAGAATAACAAGAAAATAAATGACATTTTTCTCTTAATAATTAATAAACACAACTAATACTGGATCATTTCAGATATTTGCATCTAATACAAGATAATGTATTTCTCACTAATGGGTTTTTTAGCTAGCCTGGCAAGCCATGACCTATAGACAGAGCTATGGTTGTCTTTCAAACCAATCAGAGCAACAAGCAACGTGACGTATTCATAGCAACAGAAATCAGTCAATGGCATACTCAACAAGTAGACGCACCTCTTTGTTCATGCCTCAAAGAAAAGGCCACGCCTAAATCGTCCAACGTTGATGCTAAAGCTGTTTCAAATGAACGCTGTTCCTAAACCACCGCCATCTTTGTTGTTTTGCTTCATTGCAGCGCCGCTGTAATGGTGCTAAGCCCACCAAACAGAGTGGAATGGCGCCGGTTTGAAGAAGTTATCGATCTGAAAACCCACTCTGGTGCTGGCGGAGGTTTAACAAGCAGCCTGTGACATCACGGTCACATTCTGGCTCGGTTTTTGAGCTCCTGAAGATAAAATCCAACCATTTCTGCAGAATAAACTCTTCTTGTGAACATGGATCCTGTTCCTCTTGCAGACAAAAATCAATTTTTGGGTTCTAGGCAGACTAGAGAAGAAAGAAATCACTTCTTCACAACTGTGGAGATCAAACTCCCTGCTAGCTACACGGAGTGACTGGGCGTTAGTGTTTACAGTCCAGGGGAGGAGGATTTGAGACCACCTGGACGGGGAGGAGCGGGCCGTTGTGATGCAGCAACAAACCAAACCCCAGGATTCTGCTGCAACAGCAGCTGATTTGTAGCTCAGACAGGAAATGAAGCCAAAACCTGCTTTGGGGTGTTTTCATGAGATAATAATAACAATACAACATGGTCAAGAGCTCAAAAAGTGGATTTTACATGATATAGGACCTGTAAGACTGAATTTAACTGGAAAACTCAGGCCAGACGCTTCCAACACACCTCCAGTACTATTGTGAGATTTTGTTGCTCCGTCAGAATGAAGGCAGTAAAAACTGCTGCCACCTAGCAGTCGGAGTTTGAATTGCATCAAACTGAAGAAATACAGAAAACGTTTGCATGTAAATTCTCAATAGAAATCGATAAACTGCTTTAAAATGATCCAATTAGCATCATGACATCAAATATTGCAATATTTTAGTGTGTCAATATTTTCTTACATCCCTAGAATGAGCAAACTTCTTCATGTGTCTCACTGATCCCTCAAAAATGTTTTTGCAGGACATTTACTCAATAAAACTCACCAGCTCTGACTTATGTAGCTGTAAAATATAAAGGGACAGAAAAAGAAACAAAATAGATGTTGATTATTAAAACTTTAAGATTTTTATCAGTTTCCTTGTTGCTGTTGGTGTTCATGTGGTTCAGAGTTGTATTATGAAATAATGGATGTGGAGGATTATTGTTGATGCAGGATAAATGTGAGCTCTGCTGCAGCATTCAGCTGCACAAACCCACAATAAGGACAGATTAACATGAGCTGCAGCTGCAGGTCATTTGTAAAACACACGTGTGGCTATAAGGTTACAGAGTGTGTGTTTGTCTTTTCTGTCTGAAACCTCCTTTATAGTCCGATCCTCCTCTTTCTCCTCTCACTTCCTTTCCTTTTTGTTCCCTTTCATCCCTCTTTTCCCTCCTCCACTGCTTTTTCTCTCCCTCTCTCTTCCTCCCTTACCTCATCCTCTTTCCTCTCTCTGGCTCCTCTGCGAGGCAAGGGTGACATCATCACCGTGCGGCCGGCTCTTGTTGTGATGTGGAAGTGCAGACGTGGAGAATTAGGGGCTGGAACCACCCACTGACGCTAGTCGGGCCGGGCCGCGGTTGCCGAGGCTTCACTGTTGGTGTTGTGTGTTGCTATGGTTACTCAGAGACGGGGAAGGGGGGTGTCAGTGCAGAGAGGGTCTCATGCTGCAGATTCTGATTATTCCTTGTTGAAAGCGATTTTGGTGAATTATAGGGAACTTTTGTTTTATTTTCTATGAAACTTTATGAACAAAACGCACATAAACATCTGCATCATTATGATAACCTGTAAAGTTTTCCATACAAACCGTAGCGGTCCGTGTCTTCCTGATGGGAACAACTGGTTTGTTAATGGAGCAGAATGGAGCTGTGGGTATCTGGAGCTCACTGTGATGAAATCACGCAGTGAAAGCGACAGAAATAGAGGGATTATTATGTGATGGAGTTGGGTGGTGCTGGTGCCCGAGGAGAAATGGGACTTAAAGAGTCCTTGTGTTGATGGACAGCTGTGGAGGAGAGGGAGGGAAGGAAATGTATGAAGAAATAGATTTAAAAATAAACAATTTGCACTGGCTGCATGGTCTGAGTGAGAAGAAGAGGCGGTTTTTACGGGGTCAGCATTTTAAGAATCGCTGTTTAGATGCAGTTTCAGGCTTTATTCTGAAATAAGCTTTGTTCCTGGATTAGTTTCTGAATTAATTCACATTCACCCATTTTTAAAACCAAACTCAAGGATAAAAAGGGAACCAAATGGAAGAATCAGGATATTTTATGGCATTTAGTGTTTGTTTGAATCCCCACGTACCCTAGCGACACCACCTGGGACGTAACAGATTCCTGATGTTTTTTCAGCTTTTCTCACAGTTAAAAATAGAAATCCTTTCCTAGTGCGAGAAATTAATACCATTTTGACTTCTTTTTTCCCAAAAGAACAGATTTGTTATTTCTTATTTAAACAAGCAAATCAAAGGATCAGATGGAGCAGAAGGAGTTGAAGATGTCGACAAATAAAAATGGGACGGGTGAGCTGAGGGTATTGTGTGAAATTCAAGTGTTTTCCTAAGAAGAAGTAAAAACCAGTTAAATCATGGAGATAACAACAAAAGAAGTGAGATAAATGCAGAAAGGAGGTGGAGGAGAAAGAAAATGAAAAGGAAGAAATCCGGTGATGAAAATGTGTTGAGTTGTATGAAAGCAAGCAGAGAGGAGGGAGTTAGGCACCAACACGCTCAGTGGAGGGGATGACTGTAGTAAGATTTATCCTCTTTTGGTGGCAGAGGACACGCACTTGGCTCAGATATGTTCACTTGTTCACTTTATAGTTGATGTTGGAAAGTGTAAGCTTTGGGTCCATCTTTAAGAATGAATTAGATTTAAATGTTTAAATTAGCTTTTTTTATTCCAGAACGATAAAACGGAACATAAATGGCTATAAAATTAAAAAATAACAGATTTTTAAAGGGCCTGTGTAATGCTATTTTCACCTTCCAGAGCAAAGATAGGTACACTGTCTGATAAAATATTACCCTTGGCTCTACTGAGATGTCATTTTTTATGAAAAATAAGTTATTTTTGTGAGGCATTCCTTCAACTCCGAAATACGACGCTTGGATTTGATGAAACCTCACCTCCCCCAGTGGGAGTTCCACAATAGTACACAGCTGCAGACCCAGAGACTGTAGATTCACTCCCATGGAGAATTCTCGGTTGAAGGGTCACGCATCACATCACTCGGATGGAGAAAGTTTAGCTCAGTCCCAGTCCGTCCCTGATGCTCACCCACAAAACTTTATACCCATTCAGCTAGCAGCTAGCAGTTAGCATTTTGGTTTTACTCACCGCCCTGGTCTATCCATCAGGTGGTTTTAACCTTGGAATGATGCCAGTTTGAAGGAGTGATCCATCTGAAAACCCACTCTGGTACTAGCGGAGGTTTAACAAGCAGCCTGTGAAATCACGGTAACACCATTTCTGCAGAATAAACTCTTCTTCTGGACATGGATCCTGTTCCTCTTGCAGACAAAAATCCATTTTGGGTTCTAGGCAGACTAGAGAAGAAAGAAATCACTTCTTCACAACTGTGGAGATTAAACTCCCTGCTAGCTACACGGAGTGACTGGGCGTTAGTGTTTACAGTCCAGGGGAGGAGGGATCCACACTCGAGAGACTACCTGAATGGGGAGGAGCGTGCCATTGTTACGTAGCAACAACCTCCAGCTGTATGCATTAGCTTAGCAAAAATGTGCAGAGCAGAAGGAAAGCACCAGCTGAGAAAATAAAAGCTGCTTTGAGGTGTTTTTAATGAGAAAATAACAATAAAACATGGTCATAAGTAAAACAAATCCTACCTGTCAAGCAGACTTTACTGAATTTTTGTTCTATTTCAAACAGAATAAGCTCTTTCTCATGACTTTAGCTGCTCTCCATTTTCGTCTGAATGCCCTGAGTGAGCTGTTAGCTCATGGGTTATGACTGGTTGAATGTCTGCTATTCTGTTAAAGATTAACTTGAGTTTCTGCAGCAGAGGAGCAACTTTTCTGTCTCAAACGAATCTGTTTCCATTTGAAACTCAAGTGCAGTAAAGTCAGATAAATATACGTTAAAATGTAATGATGAGCAGGCTCTTTATAAAAATGATGACTCACCCAACTATTAATTATCTCAGGTTGATTTTAAATGTCCTGCTGGCCTAATTCACAGATAGTCTCTGAGTGCTCCTTTAAATAGACTTTTTCATAATTAGCGCGAACATCGCCTGCAGCAGCAGAACAAGCGCTGACTTGTACCGTATGTGATAAAATAAATAAACAAGTGCCCACAGCTGATGTTTCTACTGTTTAATGGGTTTAATTTAGTGCAGCATAAAGGTGGTAAATGTAGATAAAAAAGGCCTATAATTAAAATCTTAATTAAACATATTGAATGTAGACCAAAGTTGAATTTTTTCCTCGTCTTCATTTAACTGGAAATAAAAAAAATCTATTTAAATTCAAACTTTTTTATAATTTTTATAATAAGTTGGGCTAAAATATGATGCAGTTCCTGATTTCTTTATATGTTGACACTGACGGATAAGGCTTCTTCATGAAAATATCCACAGTAATAAACAGGAAGTAAAAAGGAAGACACGAGTGAACAGGAAAATAGTTTATTGACAGACCTGTTATCACCACACATGCAGTAAAAGCTCTGAAAGGTTTCCTGCTAGGTTTGCACATTGGCTCACCTGCTGGTCTTTTGGGAATTTTAAAGGGAAGTGGGTGGATAATCTCTGCAAGGTGTCCAGAGTGGATGTTCACACACGCTCCTCTCTAATCTGCAGTGGAACGCTCAAAATAGTTAGAAAATATGTCACAACGAGAGTCTGATCTCTAAAATATCTAAAACCTACTAAAGTTATCTCAGGGTTATACATTAACATATTTGTTTTTAAAAAACTCTCCAAAGTGACACTTGATCGTTTTCCCGCTCCTCCCCCTGCTGGTTGAAAGAAGAACTACAACTGTCGTAAACAACCATGCCAGCGATGTTCGATGTCGGCCTTTTTACTGCTATCCGATGTACCGATATAGTCTAACTCTTAATTTACAATACCAACATAAACTGATACAATATATCTGGGGCCCATCCCTCATAACAAAATAATGATTTTAGGTAACATCACAAAACTTCTATTTTATTAATTAAACAAACTCAAACTCAAAATCTGGACATCAGATCTGTCATATTTTCACATTTTGAGTGAGAAGTGAGAAGTAGCCGAAGAGTTAGATGTCTAATATGTAAAGGTTGTGTCATTAAAACGATAGTTTTTGCTATTTTCTAATGCCGATATGGGCCAATAAATCCCACATCCCTTGTTGACATCACACTGAATTGAGTAGTGGGTGCAAACAAGCCAGCTATTTCCAGGATTTATGAGGATGTGGTGATGCTTTTGCTCTCTGGGTTTTATTTGGGCTCTAGGGTGGATTCCTCCTCCATTTTCTGGGCGTTTTGTAACATATTTTCATGTTATTCCATCACTCTGAGGTCCTAAATCAATAGCTACCCCCATGTTGGTCCCAGCACAGATTTCAGCAAAGCAGCAGAGCAAAAACCAAGTGGTTTAGGAGTGGTTTACCTCCTAAAAGTCAGATGAATCATCAAAAAATCCATGTAATCAGCCACAAATAGACCATTTTCTCAATTTGATTGCATATTACAGTACCTTCAGACTGCTTTAATCTCACTTTTTTCTTCTCATGTCTTTATTCTCCATCCCTCTACTTTCTCTTGTCTGCTTATCAGTTTGATTTAGCTGTAAATCTGATTAACGAACAGCAGAAACCCCACAATAAAAACAGCAGCAGCCCCATGCAGCGTCTCCTTGTTCTGTAGCTTATCTATCGGGAGCGTTGTCCATTCTCAGCACATAGCCTCAGTCGATAGGATGGCCTTTTAAAACCACATTTAAGCCCATTCCTTCACTCCGAGCCACTAGCTTATGTGGCTGGGTGCCAGTATTAACCTCAGTCTGAGTCACTTGAGCAGAGCCTCCAAACCGGGTCCGATCAGGTCACATTTGTTGTCTCGTTTATAACAAAAATGCCAGTTCAAACGTCGGTAATGGTTCCGGCAGGGTTGTCGTTTTCCTTCATAGGTGGCTGATTTTTTGGGGGGGGGCGTAACAGAGTGCTATCGTCTCTTTTCTCAGAAAGATCAGCCTGTCATTGTGTTTGATGTCCTGCCTCAACAACTGATCGGCAGGACTACCGGACTCAGGCGAAGGAAGGGTAGAGTCATAAAAAACGGTGAGACTGAAAGACGAGGGGGGTGTTTAACACCAGAAACCCTCTCACAAGGGCTGATGCACAAGTGTGTGCTCACAGCTGCTTGTTGGCGCCAAAAACAACACCATAGTGGTATCAGTCGTCTCATTAATCCTCAGCAAGAAGGATGCAGAAGATGTAGATGCCTCCAAAATAACGAGATGAGTTGTTAGGTGTGACCAGCTGCATCAGCTGTGTGATCACATCCGTGTGTTTGACACACCTAAAGGTCACCACAGCTCTTCATGTCTGTCAGAGGATTCACTTTGCTTTGATGCGAACACACACTGGCTTCTGTGGGCGTCCTTTAAAACCAGTTATGAGCGCAGTAAATTTAGATCTTTGGACACAATTTGATATTTGACCAGATGCTGATGTAGAGTCATCTTTGTGGCTTTTATCTATCCAGCTGACGTTTACTCACACACACACACACACACACACTCGCTGCCAATTACCACAGAGCCCAGTGGAACTGTCATACACGCTCCGTTTCACTGCCTCTCGCTTCCCTGACACACAACTGGCTATGACGGCTGACTGGTGAGGTTGTCAGGTGTGAAACCGCGTGTGACAAGCTGGGGTCCTGGCTGATTAAATTTGTGAACCACTCTTTTCAAAAAGCCATATGGGGTCCAGGTCACATGGAGCATGTGACATCTTTGCAAACACCCATATTTAGAAACATGTTTGTTGCGGTTTGGTCCTGTTCCGTAAAACAACGGCACCTTTTTGCTGCACTTAGGAGGCGGCATCATGGAGCCTTTGGTCATTCAAGAGTGGTCAGCCTGTGGCAGAAATGTGGCACGATCACTTAAGTTTACGCGCCTCAGACATCCTTTTAGCTCGGATGCAGCTTGCTTTTTATCCTGATTGAAGCAGCACTCCTTAAGTTATTTTGCGAGCCGCTCCTAAAGGTGGCTGTCCACAGTCCACGTGAACTGTCTTGAAATCTGTTCTTCCGCTCTAACAACCAGTAGCTTCCGGATCTCAGCATCGCTCCAGTTTCCCGTCTCAGCTTATTTTGTTACAAATGCGAAAGGGACTCCCCGTGTATTCTAGCGTTTTAAATATTGTTGCCGGCCAGGGCTCAGCAGACATTCCACATGTGATCATGACATCACCCTCTGATGCATGAAAGCGGGATCTTCATTCAGAAGGGTTAGGGTTAGGGTTAGGGTTACGGTAATATTACTATCAAGCTCGGCGGCCTGAATGGCACAGTATTCTCACCTAGCCATGCCGCCACGGCGCATTCAAAAGACACACCCTAAAAGACACAGAATTACCCTGAAAGGCTGCCATGGTGTGTGTTTTGTCTCACTTCCTCTGCATCTTAACCAGGCTTTCCCCTGGATGCAGAAGCGTTGAATAAAATCCACCAAGTTAACTTCACAGGACCTGCTGCATGGAACACACTCACTGCTGATTTGCATCTGGGCTTGTGGGACACACTTTCTAACTCGTGTGGAAAAGGGTTTGAATCAGCTACCAGATCTTCTGTGAGTGTTTCGAGGCATGTTAGAAAAATACTGCAAAATATCTGCTGCACATGCATGAAATGCAGAATCTAATATTTTACAACAGCCTGCATGTTGCATGTTTCTGTTACTATGATGATGTCATATTGTGTCAGTGTCTGACTTTATGGCTGTTCTTAATCTCTGCTTTTAAAAACCAGAAGGTTACCTCCAGGTTTTTCCTCATTAGATGCTGCTTTCTGTCAGGAAACATCAACAGCTCCGTTTGACAGCAGGCTGCGCTCGTGCCTGTGATGCTCTCTATTTATAGGGTCTAACAGGGTGCTGCTTTGTGGTTTGCTGGGACATCCACTGTCACACACACACACACCAGATGGAGACCCTGTGTCGGTGGAGGAGTGTGTGTGTTTGTCTTCACATATGGTTTCTCTCTGTGACTGTGAGGTAACATTTGCTGGCAGCTCCAAGCGACAAAAGAAGGATGAAGGAGATGATGATGAATGTTTGCTAACATCCGTTAAAATGGAGACGTGTGTTTAAACAGCTTGAACAGAAACATCTTTTATATAAGTGAAGTTACACAATTACAGGAGTTTATGGTTAGATGGGTACATATTTAAAGTGACGGGCGTCTAGCCTATCTAGACCGTAGCAGAAGCTAAAGGAGTCTGCTCTGCAGGGCGGTCTAACCACGCTCCATTAGAGCCTCAACAGGCCCGAACAGGCTTGAGTCTGGCCAATCACAGCCCTCTACTGGTTTGGTGGGCGGGATGTTAGTGCGACTGAGCAAAACTAAGATGGTGACGACTCGTTTGAAACGGCATTGGCATCAACTTTGGACTGTTTAGACTTTTTCTTTGAGTCAAGAGCAGATGGAGGTACTAACGTTTATTTAGAAAAAGGATGTTTGTGTCTTCTTCAACAGAATACTAACATCTGTAGTGGGGAGTATGTCACGTTGTTCCTTGTCCAATAGATCCCGCCCCACGACTGAGAGCTGTTTGTGGGTCGTGGCCATCCTATATATTCACATAAACTACATAAGAAGGCTTGCAGGCTAAAATTGTGACCGATTAAAGCCCAAAAAACAAAACAAAATCAAGAAAATCTGTCATTTATGGCACGGAACAAATGTGACAAAATTGTAAATACATTGAAAGTAAACTGAGACACATTTAAGTTACTTTCTGAAAGATTTGCAACAACAAAGTATGGCCTAAAGATGCACTGATTCTGGTTTTGAGCGTCGATAATCTCCTAGTTTATATCAGTTCACTAGATTAGATTGATGTGTTTTTCCCTACCTTTCCTGTTAATAGTTTAATATTTTCTCCCAACCTTTTAGTTTCAGTTGTTTTTATGTTTTATTGTTTTCTGTTCTGGTTTATCTTCACATTCTTCCCCTAGTTTATCAGTTTACCCTCATTTATCTCCTGCTTCCTCCCTGATTCCCTTCATTAGTTACATTTAGTTCTCTACTTATTATTTCATTAGTTTCGTCCGTTTCCCCCTGTCCTCTAGTTCATGTTAGTGTCTTTAGAGTCTTTTACCCACATTTAGCTCCTCCCTGTTCAGTTTTTGTTTTATTTTCTTGCAGCCTTTCAGTTTCTAGTATCGTCTTGTTTTAGTTTATCATGTTTTATTGTTTCATCTTATTAGTTCTCCTCGTGTTTGTGTTGCTCCCACTCCTCAGTTAAGTGTCACACCTGTAGGTTGTTGTCGTCAGTATTCACCTCACCTGTTCACTTCCCTGTCTGTTTAAACTTGTCTCAGGTAGTTTAGTGTTTCCCTGTTCTGCTCCAGACCTGGAGACCTCACCAGATCATTTGGGTCCAAGCACATTAGGACATGAACATTAAATATTAATTAAAGATAACTTCTATAATATTTATTTAATTAAAGTTTTAAATAACTAAACTTCATTTATAAAGCAGGTCTCTGCAGACGTTAGGATGTGGGCTTGTTGCAGAAAGCGTGATAAACTGAGAGGAGACGATGTTTTCAGTGTTTTTAAACATGTGGTGATATTAAACATTAAAAATGGCCTGAAGTAGGACTGTTATTCTGTCGTTATATCCAGTTATGGGCAGGAGATGAATGTTTTGTTTTTCCTGCAGAAACAAGAAAAAACTGGATCAGAGAAAAAGAAACTAAATATAACAGGAAAAGTTTTCCAGCCTGCATGGAGATGCTCTAATGCTGTTATTTTAGTTGCAGTGATGAATGTTAAACGGCACCAGAAACCTTTAGCAATTATTTTCTAATTTCTCTTGAGACTCATCTTCTCGGTTTAACACCCATCTTCATGTCATGTAAATTAGGTTTAACTGATTGTCCTCCGAGGAGACGTGAAGACGATTTAACCGTCTGGTTTTTCTGGATTATAAAAAAACAAAGAGGAAATCATGAGTCATGATGTGAAGCTCAGCTCTCCAGAACATCAGAGTCCACTCATCCTGTCCTTTCTTTGTTTTTGGTTCAACTCAAAACTCTTCTTCTCCTCTTCATCCATCCTCCTCCCCCCTCCTCATCCACGCTCCTTCATCCTCTTCCTGTTTCTGTCTTTTCATTAATGTGCTGCCAACAGGGAGCTTTGGCGACAGGCTGCAAAAGCTGTCGTCAAGGCAACATAGCGTGGTCCGTGGTTGCCGATGCATTTACTGGGGCGGTTTTGGGGATGTGAATGGATTCACTCAACCAGTCTCACTTCCTGTAGGAACGGAGAAGGTGAAACAATCAGATATTAATCAAGTCTGTTTGGGTTTTGCACTCACCGTAAACCAAAACCATGTCATCTAAATATTGAAATGAAAAACCAAATCACTGACATGTTACTTAATTATAATCATTTATTATAAAAGACGATGAAGATGCTTTAAAGAGGAGGTGAAGAGAAGAACCTTCTTCAAACAAACTCACGTTGCTCGTATTCAGCTTGCAGGAAAACACTTAAAAATATTTTCAGAAGCATGTTTGTTGACAGCGTGACGCACAGACCCGTGTTCCAGCTCAACACGTGGTCCAAACACAAACTGGATGAATAATTCAGACTAAATAAAGTTCTAACATCACACTTAAAAGCTGTTGATTTGCTCAAGGTCACCCGCTAACACGCTGCCTTAATAAGCTCGGAGTGAAGAAACACACACCCACACACACACTTATTGGCAGGTCCACACTCAAGCTTTTCACTGATTGAAGAGGCTGAGAGTGAGCAGCGGTTCTGCTCCTGTCTGCCTCCTTCCTTTGTTATTATTCCCGGGTCGTTTTATTGTCTTGCTTTATTTTTTTGTTTTGTTTGCTCTTTTAAAATGATAAAAAGTAATTTCCAATGCAGTCTTTGTGTTACAGATCAGGTATAACATCCATCCCCTATCAGTCCCAAGGCTCTTTGTTACTGTTACTAATGCTATGCTAATGCAATGCTAATTGCCCATTCACAGTGTTGGCTTTCACTACTCCGATGCACACAAGCAGATGTGATCTGAATCACATTACATCATTCATTTACCCTGAAGATACACATTACAGGACCTAGTAATTAAGTGTTTATCGTAACAAAAATATGATTAACTTGGTCTTTGTAACAGAAGAAGCAGAGAAATGGTTTGAAATTTGACTTTTGGATGATTTTTGACCAAAAGCAAACCTAAAAAGTACAAACAATCATCTTCCTGATCACCTTTCCTCACTAAGGTTGCAGGGAGCTGGTGTCTAAAGGCCGCTACACACTGTGCGTTTTTGGGCTATCGTAAAGAAATCCTTCGTTTTGAGCAGTCGGGACAAAAAAATTGTAAACGTGAGCGTGATTTGGAGTTCTGTGACCGGCCCAGTGATCCAGCGATCAACAGTCTTGAAGCAGTGTCAGAAAATCTATGCTGTAAATCTCCAATCAACCAATGAAAACGAGAGTATTAGCAACATTAGCATGAACATGTGGAGCACTCCTTTTTGGAGCTCAAGTCAGAGTCTAATAAACGACGCGGTAACACCGGAGCTTTTATCATTGTCGTTTTGGGTATGGGTCAGGTTTTAGTGAGTTATGCTTTTCAGCCAGTTTGCTCGTGACTTTGGCGTGTCCTTCTAGACGTCAAGCAGTTTGACTCACTGAACTCTGGGGCCGTGTAGCGTGTCCACCTCTCTAGAGCTCGCAGTGTGACATGAAGCAGTCCTGTGTGAGAGCTGAAAAACGCACATTGAACCGGGCTTAACTCTGGGCAAGAGGCGGGGGACACCCAGGACAGGTCTCCAGTCCTTCCCAGGGACACAGAGTCAAAGCACATAGTCACACCTAGGGACAATTTAGAGAAACCAAATTAACCTAATTGAGAATTTACATTCAAACATTTACTGTATTTCTGTTGTGTGGTGCAATTCCAAGTCCGACTGCTAGGGGGCAGCAGTTTTCATCGCCTTCATTCTGACGGAACGAGATCTCATGATGGCGCCTCGTTTACGCCGAGTACAGAACGAATTCTGTCCAGTCTCCATAAAACGTTTAGAGATAAGGTGGACGATCATACGGAGTGGACTGACACGCCCCTCATTAGGAATTAGAAAACGCTGGAAAAAACGCAGCACAGGTTTAATTTTGAAATATGCTGGATGCACCTTTTTGAACCACATCCCACTTCCTGTCTGTCTCATGTGGTTTCTCATGAAAAAATGTGCGGAAAAAATAGATTCCGTGTGGAAACTTCCCGTAGCTCAGCATCCAGATCCACACTCGTGCCTGACTTTAAATCTGCTTTATTAAGAAATATATCGACCGATATATCAGCTGACTTATATATCATTTGGCCGATATATCGGTCTACCCCTGTGTCGTTTCGCCAGACCCTTCCTAAGACACACCCCTAACCTAACATTCCTAGAAGGAAATTCATATTTCCTGCATTTCAGCAACAGATGAATTTTTAATTGTTGAATGATTTTAATGGTAAACTACTGCATGGTGAACATGTGTTTCTTGTCTGTTCTTCAGGACAAAGATCTTAAATAACGAGAGTTTATTGCAAATACGATGGCACTAGCAGGGTATTATTATATCTTCACTAAACTGAGCAGAGCTAGCGTGGGATTTGGGGAAACACTGGTGTTGCTTTCATTTTATCTCCTCCTTTCCTCGCCTGCAGACGACTGCAGAGAGCTGCTTAGCGTCTGTGCCGGGGAGTAAATACGCTGTTAGGATTTGTCCACAATACAAAACACTTAATTCTGTTTTTGCACAAACATTCAAACCTTCCACTTTGCAGGATTTGTGCAGAATAAATCTCTAATTATCAGCTTGGTTTGTTTAATATTGCGTGTCAGTCTCTACCCAAAGCGGAGGGATGAGCTAACACGCTTTATTACGTTTTCATATTTATTAATGGACGTGTTTCAGGATGAGTGGAAGCTAACACCGCCGCTTTGTGTGGCTATAACTCAGGGGGAGGGTGTTCTCTAATTATTTCCCTCCTTCCTTTCTGTCACTCATCCATTCCTTTGTGCTGCCATCAAGTTTTATCTTACACACACACACACACACACACACACACACACGTTACGCAACCGGCTGTGTCGCATGATTGTAGTAGTGAATCTTTGTTCCTTTGTGTGTGTGTGGTAATGATGATACGAGTGTCCTGTTCCTGTGACTGTGTGTGTGTGTGTGTGTGTGTGTGTGTGTGTGTGTGTGTGTGTGTGTGTGTGTGTGTGTGTGTGTGTGTGTGTGTGTGTGTGTGTGTGTGTGTGTGCTTTCCTGCCTCCTCCACACCTGCACACCTTCTTTTTCAATATTCTCAATATTCCACCAATCTGGTCCACTTTCTGCCCTCAGAGGTTGTTTTCATTTATCATCACTCATAATTTCAGAAACAATAAATAAAATTATGATGCAGCAAGTAAATTTAAAATCACATCTTTGAACCTTTTGTGGTCCATTTGTATGGAAGCCCATTCCTGCCACTCTGATTAAAAATAAAAATAAATTATCTCATAATTATGAGATAGTATTTTATTTTTATGCGATACTAAGTCATAATAATGATACTATCACATTATTATGACTTAGCTATCTCATAATAATATATAGTATACATAACAATATCTCATTATTATGACTTAGCTAAGTCATAATTATGAGAATTTTTTTTCAGAGTGGCGGGAATGGGCTTCCATACATTTGGCTTCACATTGCTGGTTGTAGAAAAAACAAGAAAAGTTTTTAAACAAGGAAAAGTGTTTAAACGCTCAGACTAGATCTTCCCTTGTAGGAGATTCAATAGTGAACGTCTCTGAGGATTTCACACCTGCTTGCTTCGGGTGAATCTGCACAACGAAAGCAAATCTAATTTCTCTCTTCCTTCTCTCACGCTGATTCTCATCTATCGTCGGTTCCCCGGTGTGGCGGGCCGTGACCTGACTGCTCCAGTTTGTCACCGTCGGTTCTGAATATGTCACACACACACACGTGTGTGTTGATGTTCTGCTGCTTTTAATGCTTTTAATTCTATTCATGCTCTTATTTGGATGTGCTTCCTATTTAATAACCTTTCAAGAGTCGTTCGGGAGTTTCAGCGTTTATTTGGTTGGATGAGTGATTCCAGTCGGGACGTGCTGTCCTCCTCGAGTCGCTGCATCAATGTTTGTCAGTTCAGATCTTCATGACGTTTCTCTGGGACCTTCATTGGGCAGCTCAGTGTGTTTGATCCTGCCCTGCTCCGTAGCCCCGGAGCGTCACGGCTGGTTGAGCTGCAGGAGGAAAAACGCTTTCTTTTCCTCTCCTATTTCCTTCATGTTTTCTTTCATTTCACTTATCTTTGTTTCATTTGTTTCTTACAACCTTCCCAAACCTTTCTGTCTCTGTTTACTCACTCTTGTCCAGTTTTCCTCCCAGCAGGAATTCTGCCGTAACAAAACACAATCAGGAAAAGTTGTGAAATAAATTGAAGGAGACGATTTTAACAAATGGGAACACTCAGAAGCTGTTAAATAACTTATTAGATGGCATGAAAGTCAACTTGATATCTTATCCAGAGTGAAACTGGAGACATGCAGCACTGAGGAACATGAGATCCGGACTCTAGTCCCTGTGTGTGGGACTCTGCTCCATGAATAATGAAAAATTCCAAGTATGTTAGGTGGGATGTGCACGTTAGTCATTAAAACCTTGAAGTTTGGAAAATGTGTTTTTCACCGTGTTTTCATTAACATTCCTTATATTTTGAGCATCAACAGTGAAAGAAAACAAGCAGGATGTCTTCAAAACTATAACTTTGCCACTTTTAAACATTAAAATAAACTTAAAGCAAATGTTCCTTAATGCAGCTCAGATTTAGACTAAATGATGAATACTTCTTTAAGTCTTAGTTTTGCAGTCAGAGCAGGTTTAAACCGCCGAGTCACGTCCAGTCTGCAGGAAGAGCAAATAAATAAATGTTTCCTACGTCTGTTGGTGTCGCTGCAGCTTTTAGAGATGAAAGATGAAGAAGAGGTGAATAAAATCCAGTAAAACAGGAATGTGGTGGATACAGTATGATAGAGAAAAGATAGATTGATGCTCATTTTACTGTTTTACTTCCAAACACACAGAAAATTCATTTTCAGCTTAAAAAAATGCTAATTTTGGGCTCGTCTAATGTTACCTAACCCCTAGCATTAGCCTCCCAGAATCCCACTAAAGCCTGGTCCAGTCTAGTTTCCACATCTGTGCAGACAGAATCAATGACTCCATTATCCAGCGGGCTTATTGATCATTTCCAGCTAGCCGATAGACCGTTTCATTTCTGATAATCTGGTATGAAATGTGGTTTGGAGAGCGAGGAGAAGGTCTTGATGATGCGATGAGGAGCTGGAGAATGAGAGGGTTGGAGGAGGCTGGGGATGGAGAGATCAGACAAAGACTCCATGAGGTTGCATAGAGCATCACCTGGGCAACAGCAGCTCTAATCAGGTGTTCTAGTTTAAGTTTACATTATAAACCATTACATTTTATTTTATTCTATATTATTCATTAATAATAATAATAATACCCCCCCCCCCTTCTGCATGTCTACCTCTCCATTCTTCCTTTTGTTGTTGATGGTCTGATGCAGAGAGTGGCTTGTTTCCATGGAAACAGACTGAGCCAGATGAGCTTGGTTACATGTACTGCAGTGTCTGCTGTGTGTGTGTGTGTGTGTGTGTGTGTGTGTGTGTGTGTGTGTGTGTGTGTGTGTGTGTGTGTGTGTGTGCGCGCGCGCGTGAGAGAGAGACTCTAAAGAGATGGAATGATTGATGAGGGCTGATACTGGAAAGTGTTTGTGTTGGAGTCTCTGTGTTCTTTACCTCCATCCACAGCTGTAATCCACCCCTCTTATCAGTGTTGAAGTGGTGATACAATCACCATAGCGATATCATCTGGGGCTCAGCAAAGCAGGGGGGTGGGGGTGCCTTTGTGTGTAATTCCAATCTTGTCTGGTTTTATAAATACAGTAAATGAGGATATAGAAGTGTCTTAAAGCCATACTATGCAACTTTTTCATATTTTTAAATCATCTTCTTGAGCCACTATGTGCTAAAATGACCCTTTACAGGGTTAATGATGTCACTCAGACCCCCACCGCCCTCTGTGGCCAGAATATCGCACTTGCAACTTCAGAGAGGCGGTCCGGTTCCTGTTGGACTTAGTAAAGTGGAGCTGACATGCCTGGAGCTGCAGTCTGCTTCCAGCATGTTTCCTGCATGTTTTAGATCATGAACACAGCTGATGTGTTTGATTTAGTGATGAACCGCTCCTGTAGACACTAATGAAGGCTGAGGAGACGTTTCAGCAGTTAGATTAAGGTGTTAAAAAGAAGAACGCACAGGGAGGAGATCACTTTCGCTTTCGCTAACGAACACTAGGGGGTGCTAAAAGCAAACCAAAACGCCATAGTATCCCTTTAAAGTGGAGTTTTTTCAGAGAGCACCATCTAGAGGTGGAAAAATGTAATGCTCCTCTCACTACTTTTTCATGCTTCCGCGATTACGACTGGAAGCAATGCCTCTCGTTTACATCTGTACGTAAGAGGATGTCTAACGCTATTGGTTAATGTTGAATGGCGCTCAATTCAAATTGCATGAGGTTAGCAAAATTAAATTGACATATTGCAGACATTATGTCAGAGTGCAGGGTAAGACCTTCACTTTTATGGATTTCTAAAGAATCATACATAATTCCTGGATTAATGTTTTCAAGTATTTGCGATTTGGTCTCCAACCTCTCCCTAAGTTGTCTCAAAGAGAAGTAATCTGTCTTGCAGATGCTCAAAATTCAAGGGCTGCACCTGAAAGGCCTTGAATTTAGAAATTTTACCAAAAATGTTTTGAAAAATTTGCAAAAGTTTTGGATACCCCTATGGAATGTCGATGGCAGCCCAGGGAGAGTCAGGGTTTAGCATCATTGAATGATTCTCTATGTTAACTCATTTTTAAAGAATTTTTCTGAATATTAAAATACTTGTGTGTTTCCCTCAGTCTCAGATGTTTACATGAATCAACAAAGAGACTCTTTCTGAGTATAGTTGTGGCCTCGATGCTACAAGTCACTTCCTGCTTTTGTTATTTCTGAAGCGAACCATCGAAAAGCCGTAACGTGTTCCTAATGAGATCGTTTTTTTTGTGTTTCTGCAGAACTCCCAGAAGAAAAGAGGAGCGCGTGCCAGCAACAAACCTGACAAGAAGCCTGCTGCTCAGGTAAAACACACACACACACACACACACACACTGCTGGGTGTTCCAGATAATCAATAAGAGAAGCAGTAGCTCAGCAGCCACAAAAATGGTCGTTGATTCAACACGGACACAATAACATTATTGATGTTCATTACAAAATACTTTGATGCTGTCTTATTAATTATTTTATAATCCAAAGATATAACTCATAGTCCTAAAAGAACAAAAAGTCAAAAACTGAATGTTTTATCACCTGGTGAATTCTTCTTAACAACGACATGTTGGCTGGTTCTGGAACCTTCTTGTGTCATCAGGGTTAGCCAAGTCCTGGATGGATGAGAATCTACACCAAGAAACAACTCACAGAAAAAACCCTAGCTAATGAAATATGGATGATAAACCTCATCATATTCTAACGTTTGGTGTCGGGGTCGCCTCGGGCAGCTGTCCGGTTCAAGCCGGTGAACTCTGACTGTTATTCCTGCTGATTGGGCGGATAAAACTAAGCAGTGCTGGGATTAAAAATTAAACAGCTAGCTTGTTAACAAACATGTGTTCTTTGGCTTCTGGCAAAAAATAATCCAAAATCATAACCTCATAAAAATATACATTATTTTAAAAGGGACATATCATGCAAAACTCACTTTTTGTATCTTTTTGTGCTGCGATGTGGGGCTCTACTGCCTCTATAAATACTGCAAGATTAAAAAATCTGTTTCTGTCAATGTTTGGTTTTAGGATTTATGTCCCTCAAACAAGCCATTTCAAAAAGTCCCTGTTTGTGATGTCACAAACGGGGAGATTAGAATAGAACCACCTCTTACGTGCAAGAGAGAGCTGCTGCTGGAGGAACAGTGGCTCTACTGCGAGCCCCTCCCAGATATAAGAGCTTCTCAGCTTATAGCAGCCAATCAGGGGGTGGGTGGGCGTGGCCAGCTGCACTCTGTTTTCTTAAAGTGACAGAGCCCTGAAACGGCTCATTCTGGAAGGTACTGAAAATATCAAGAATAAAACTTAGCAAAAATAATTTCCTAAACAGATTTTGTATAAACCATAGAACTATTAGAACTTTAAAAAAGCCCCCTTTTAATTCTGTCCCTGTCTCCACCACAGGACTTTGTTGAGGCTTTTTGCTGTCCTGCTTTTTTGCATGCACGGTTATTTATTTCAGCATAAATCAAAGCTTACTCTCTTCTTTCCTGCAGGTGCTTGTTTCTAACTAGACGTTATCAGATCAAACACTGGTGATTTTAAAAGAAATGCATCCTCTTTCTCTCGTCAGATCCCTTTTTAAAAGAACGTAAAATAACTTTCGTTTTCTCCTTAAAAGCCCCAGTCTGTCTGTGTGTGAACTCAAAAACAAAAGGTCCAGAACCCGGCAGATCCTTCTGTAAACGAAGGTAATTCTCTCCTGAGCTGCTGACTTGAGCCCAGACTCCCCTTCCCAAACCACATACCATAAATGGCTGTAAACGCATCGTTTAATGTGGCTGGAACCGCTCCACGGGCCGTAAACCAAACAGACACAGAGCTGCTTCTGAGGAATGTGTGGTGGGGTCACCTGAGGTCAGCTGCAGCGGGAAGCTTTTCAGGAAGGTTCTAAGAGTTTTGTTTGTCTATTTCTGCTACAATTATCACTTTTATTTACCCGAAACTTTGTTTTTTAGATTATTTTTATACTTTTTCCCCCGTTTGATTTAAGCTTAGCCAGCAGTTGGCTCACTTATGCAGTAAATACTCGTTTCAGATGATGATGATGTCTGAGGAGAACCACTAATCAGTGTTTCCTGGAGCTGCTCTGATCTGTCTGTGGACCTCAGTATTTGGTTGCTGAAAGTCAAAAGCTATTCAAACACAGCTTTGTAATTTCATGTTTTTAATTTGAAGGTCGTTGTAAACAGAACAGGAAGCCAAGTCGTCCCGGTTGAGTCAGATTGTTGCTACAGGCTGGAGACATTTTTTATTTGATTCTATGATTTTTTTGCCTAAATAAACCCAGAAAAGTAAAAAAAAAATCAGATTTATGACGTTTGTGGTAACGTTTCCCAGGTTAGTGAATGCATCGTCCTCTCTGAGGTTTCTGTTTGTGTCGTTTTCCTCCAGGAGGACAGCTCAGACCTGAAGTGTCAGCTCCACTTCGCCAAGGAGGAATCGGCCCTGATGTGCAAGAAGCTGACCAAGCTGGTGAAGGACGGCGAGGCCATGAAGGAGGAGCTGGCCAAGTACAGGTCCATGTACGGAGACGTCAACGCCTCGCTGACCGTGGAGGAGGTGAGAGAAGGTGGAACATAAAGGGTCAGCTGTTTAATGGAGATGAGTGAATTAAAAGGCAGGATCTGTGATTTTTTTGACTCCCCACAGGTGGCTGACTCCCCACACACCCGTGAGGCTGAGGTCAGAGTTCACCTGAAGCTGGTGGAGGAGGAGGCCAACCTGTTGAGTCGACGCATCGTGGAGCTGGAGGTGGAGAACCGGGGCCTCCGAGCCGAGATGGACGACATGAAGGGGTCACAGGGTAGCTCATCCGACTCGTTCAGAGTCCTTTAGCTGATGATAGAACAAGTCCAACTTCCTGTTCTTCATTCACAGATGGCCCTCAAGATCTCACGGGTGTTGTTGGTGGTTCAGGGTCAGGCCTTTCAGGAGGAGCCGCCGTTCTTGGAGGAGGAGGAGTGTCGTCTGAAAACGTCATGGAGCTCCAGAGGCACCTCCAGTTCGTGGAGGAGGAGGCGGAGCTGCTGAGGAGGTCCCTGATCGAGATGGAGGAACAGAACAAGCTGCTGATGAATGAGATCAACCGCTATAAATCTGACCTCCCACCTACATCATCACTGTCATCCAATTCGCTGATGTCTCTGACAGATGGGCTGCTCAACGATGGCCCCGCCCACTCTGTACAGGAAGGGGCGGTGCTCATCAGCACGGACACCCCGACCCACGAAGAAGAGCTCCGATCGGCCCGGCTTCAGGTCGGAGAACTGAATGGGAAAGTGAAGAAGCTGCAGTACGAGAACCGCGTGCTGCTGTCCAACCTTCAGCGCTGTGACCTCGCCTCGTATCACGCTCCTTCCTCCTCCTCCTCCTCCTCAGCATCATTAAGGCTGGCTCTGGACACTGATGCAGAGGCAGGAGACTCCGCTGAATGCCTACCCTTCAGGTACATCTTCCATTTACAGCCCAAAGTCAGTCAGTCTGAACGAGTAGTAAAACTCCGTCTGTTTGTCCGTCAGCCCGCCCCATCGGAAAGAGCCCGTCGGCGGCGAGAACAAATCCGTTGAGATGGATGAGCAGAAAAAGAGGATGGAGGACAACGCTGATGCACCAGCTTCACTCCTAGGGCGCCTGGGGCAGAAGGACCATGATGCCTTGCTGGCCGTGAGGGACCAGGCTCGTTTGGTTTCCACGGCGATACAGCTACTGACCTCCCCCGAGTCCAACTGCCTCTCGTCCTCACCTTCGGTGTACCACAAGGTGTGCAGCAATGAGGCAGCAGAGTGCGACCTTGAGAAAGCTCCGCCTCTCTGCCAGGTACCGTCCCTCCGTTCGGTCGAACGCTGGATCCTTTCACTCTTCTGTTCCGCTGAATGAAATAAACGTAGCTGCTTCTGCTCTCCAGATTTCAGAGCTGTCTGATCTGACGGACCTTCCTCTGGTTGGCGCTCTGACCAGCAGGCTTCAGGTCCTGCACGCCCAGCTGCAGGCCTTTGTGGAGCAGGTAGACACCCTGGGTAGGCCTCAGGTGGGAGGAGACAGAGAGGATCAGGAAGTGGAGGAAAAGGTAAGAACAAGAAGCACAATCCTCTCCACCCCCTACTGTCACTCACTCGTTTCCTTTTTAAAAAAAAACATTTTGTTTTATTTTGTCTTATTTTAACGCCTAAACTTTATTTTTGGCTGATTACCTCTCGACCCCATCCCGACATGCTGCTTGAGTTTCTCCTCAGTGAACGATGCTTTTACACGGCTCGCTCAAGCCCGACGTTCATCACAGAAACATTCCATTCTCTGAGCTGCTGGTGTAAAACCCTCCACTGCATGCTGTTCAAACGCCTCCTTACCTGTGTTTAAATGCTGCTTTTGGGCCTCAAATGGAGCCGGTTGCTCGGACGTAGTGAGGTTGGATGGAAGGTGATAATCTGGGTCCACACTGACTGTGGCTGTGCAGCTGTGGCCATTCAGATTATAATTAGGATGAAAATCCTTCAGCTTCCTGCTTTTTACTATGTAGGAAAAACTAGGAACCATTATGTCACTGAAATAACAGATTTCCTACGTTTTTGTGATTTCCTTTAATTCTATTAGAAATTCATCACCTACACTGTAAAAAAGGAAACGTTGGATTAACTGGCTTCACTAGTTGCTTAAATGTAAAGAGTATGTTATTAGTTAGTAAATGTACATTCCTCTTTACATTTAAGCAGCTAGGCTTAGTGGAACCAGTTGACATAACTTGGTTAAGTTAACTCAACATTTAATTTCTTACAGTGTAGTTTTTCTAATCAATCAGCTGATCAAAGTGCCTGTTAGTTTTTTTATACTATATTATAAATATATTGTATTTAAACCCTGTGATGATCCATATAAAGTTTAATAAAAGCTAAAATAACTTTAATTCATGAGATTAAAGTTTCAATTCTGAGCTCCAAGAGCAGTTTTAACGATGATTCAGGAATTTACTTCAATTATCTTCATTCTTTTACTTATTTTATTTTTGTCATTTTCTATTCTGATCGGCTCTGACGTGGATGAATTCTGCTCATCCTTAAGTCACTCGGCTGTAATGTGGTTTATAGTAGTCATGACCCATGGGTGGGAGTGATGTTTGGACTCCATTAGAGGCCAGTTCCAACCCCTCCAATCTCCCCCGTCCCTCTCTTGTCCCCTCTGTCTGTCTGCACGGGCTCCACCACTTCCCCGCCTCTTACATTTCCTTTTCCCACCTTTTCTAACATCCTCCCCTCTGACCTCTTCTTCACACCTCACATCCTTTAACTGTAACACTTCATTTTGTTTCCCCTTCGCTCCGACCTTTCATCCTAACTGCCTTCCCATTTCTTCTCTTCTTTATTCCCGTCTCCATTTCTGCTTTTCTACATTCTCATCTTTTGCACGTTCATCTCCTCGTCCCTCAGCAGTTCCTCCTACCCTCCATTCTTCTTTTCCTCCTTTTCTCCACCCTCTCATTCTCCTCTTTGGCCAAGCTTTTCATCCTCTACATCCTCTTCTGTGTCTTGTGAGGTCCATGAGTCGTTGTTATTTTTATTTATTCTTTTTTTTCCTGCCACATTGGCAGACGCTGTTTTAATTTTTTCTTATTGTGTTTTTCGTCGTTCTTTCCATTTTGTTTTTCTCCCAAAATGTCTCCCACCCCATCTCTACCGCTCTTATTTTCCTCTGTGATTTTTTTCTGTTTGTGTGTGTTTGTTTTTGGTTTTTCTTCATTAACTTGCCCATGCACGCATGCAGCAGCTCGATTATAGGGACCGATCAGAGCCAGACGCGAACGATGAAACCGAGGAGACGAGCCAATCTGTCAGCCAGGAGTCGCGCAATCAGGAAAGCGGCCAGACGGAACGGGAGGGGACGGAGACGGATCCGGCGTTGGTGAGCTTAATCACGAACGTTACAGCCACAAACCTTTTATTGGGGACCTGATGTGCTTGCATCTAATGGCTGACGGCCAACACACTTCCTCAAACCAGTCTTCGCCATGTTTTATTTTCTACTCAGTGCGTTCGTAGTGTCAGTGACAGTTTGACTCTGCAGCAGTAGACCACCCGCGTGTGTTTGTGTCAGTAGTCTGAAGGTAGTGTTAAATATATATTAGACAGCGAGTGACCTCACTGTTGGCCATGGCGCTGACAGGAAGGATGTACCTCTGTTTGTTGGACCTTTTACGATGTGTCTCCACGGCAACCAGGGTTCTGTGTGTCTGCATCTTTATCCACGATGATGAGGGTGACTGGGTGAGGACACAGGAATAGAGCCAAAGGCAAAAAAACACGAAAGGCAGATTTAGATGCTGTTATGTGAATTTAGCAGTCATGGAGTTTTCATGTTTGCCCAGCTAATAACCGTTTTCCTCCACTCATCCGGGTCGCTGAGGTAGCATAAAGGCCCAAACCGTCTCCCCAGCAACCTCCACCAGCTCCACCAGTGGGATCCAAAGGTGTTCCTTAGCCAACATGGAGAAATAATGCCTCCAATTTGTCCTGGGGAAGCTAATATTAAAATATATTTTCATCTGCACGCTGAAGAAAGAGTCCGATTGGTTCCTTTTGGCTTGTGGGTCTCCAGAGGCAGCTGATAGGATCATGCAATCCAAGCGGAATATGGCTTGGTGGGTCACGGAGGCAAAAACCTGGGTGTGGGAGGAGGTTGGTGAGACCATGCAGCAAGATTTTGGAATGGCTTTGGGGAGATTCTGGTCCACCATCCAGCGTCTCAGGAGGGGAAAGGGGTTTCTCCACCGACACTGTTGATTATGGGGACGGTGTGCTGCTGACCTCGACTCGGGACATTGTGGATCAGTGGGCGGAGTACTTCGAAGACCTCCTCAATCCCACCGGCACATCGTCCAGTGAGGAAGCAGAGTGTCGGGATTTTGGTTTAGGCTCTCCAGTCTCTGGTGCCGAGGTCACTGATGTGGTCAAAAAGCTCTTCAATGGAAAGGCCCCAGGGGTAGATGAGATCCACCCGGAGTTCTTTAAGGCTCTGGATGTTGTGGGGCTGCATTGGTTGATGCTCTGCAGTATTGTGTGGACATCGGGGGCAGTTTCACTGGATTAGCAGACTGGGGTGGTGGTCAACTACAGTGGGATCACACTTCTGAGCCTGCCTGGTAAAGTCTATTCAGATAGTCAAACCTCAGATTCAGGAGGAGCGATGTGGTTTTTGTCAGTATGGGGTACCAGGCCCCTTGATAATGGTTGGTAGGTCCCTGCATTGCCGGCAGTAAGTGGGGCTCGTTCCTGGTGAGAGTTGGACTCCGCCAAGGCTGCCCTTTGTCACCGATTCTCTTCATAACTTTTATGGACAGGATTTCTAGGTGCAGCCAAGGTGGTGAGGGGATCCGTATTGGTGGCCTGAGGATCAGGTCTCTGCTTTTTTAGATGATGTGGTTCTGTTGGCTTCATCAGAACGTGATCTCCGGATTTCAAAACGAAAAGATGTGTCAGTTTTAGTTAATCCTCCTTTTTGGGCATTAACCTAGGATCACAATCAAAACGCATCTCATTATGCAAAAAAACTCTATTCTGTAAAATAAAGTCCTCACAGTAAAGTCTTCTGTGTTTACATTTGTGAAAACCTCTCCTGATGTTTGAGCACGTTTTCTATGAGCGGTTGGCTCTTCTCGCAGCAGTGAGTCATTAAAACCAGAGGTCGGGTTTTATGGCTGACGATGGAGGCGGTTAGCGGTGGGGTGGTGCTCCTGGCTGAGGGTGATGGAGGGCAGACACGGAGCCCATTGGAGGGTAAAAAAGGACATTAATGGTGCAGCGGGTAGGTCGATGGATTGCACTCACTCAGCAGCTAAATGAGCCGTGGGAGTGTGTGAGGATAACCGTGTGTGTGTGTGTGAATACTTTGTGTAGCAGAGCTGAAAGTGCTCTGATGTAGTTCTCACTCTTGTCAGTTTCTGTATTTATCATATCCTAGTTTCTGCATCTTCTACCTATTCATGTTTTGATCACTGCCCAGAGGCTTCTTCATCACATGACTTATCTCCATTCTTTCTTCTCCAGTCCACCCAGGTCACTGACCTCCAGGCTCAGCTGTCTAAAGCAGAGGAGTCGGTCCAAAAGACTCAGGAGGAACTGGAGAAGAGCAGGCAGAGCAACAGTCGCAAACTCTCACAGGTCAGTTTGCAGTGAGAACACAACAAAGAGCTCTTCTGAGGAGGTGTTCCCTGATTGAGTTTCTCCTGCTCAGCTGCAGGAGGAGCACCAGAAGGCCCTGCTCCGTCGGGACTTCCAGCTGCAGAGTGTGGCCGTCCAGGCTCGGCTGCAGCAGAAGCTGTGGAACCAGGAGAGGACTCTGCTGGTTCAGGAGTCCCAGCACCTCAAACAGGCTCTGTTACTGCTGAGCCTCAGACTTCGCTGCTTCCTCAAACAGTGGAGGCTGGGCTGCAAGAAGGACGCAGAGTGGAAAGATGTCCTGGAGGTATGAGAGAGAACGCTTTGTCTGTTGCTTATTTGGACCATGAATCATTTTTTTTATGGTCAAATGTTGATTTGTAGATGAACAGCCTGAACGACCTGTACTTGTTATTGGAGGAGGAGAACCTGTCCACAAACCAAACGGACAAACGGGGATCTGCAGATGAACTCAGCCCGACTATAAAGGTGAGATCACTAGTGCACACACACACACACACACACACACACACACACACACACACACAAGATTGTGCAACCCTTACAGCAGAAACACGTCTTCACCTCGCCTCCCCGTGATAAATAATGCAGACATGCTGATAGATCACCTGTGTTTCCCTGCAGTCGAGCGCCGTGAGCAGCACGTTGGCCGACCTGAGGGTCGCCCTGCAGGATCTGAGCGCAGAGCTACGGCAGGAGAGGCAGGGCTCGCAGGAACTCACCCAACAGTTCGCAAAGGCCAAGGCATCTTGGGAAGTGGAGCGGACTGAGCTGAAGAGCATCATCACACAGGTCGGTTTTATTAAAAACGTCACTAAAACATCTCATTCATCTCAAATCAGGCCTTAAAGCAAGAGTTTTGTTTCTACATTGACTCTGTGGATTACAGCTGAGGTTGTTTGATTTAACTTTAGGATCAGAGTTTGTTTTAATGCTCTGATACATGAAACCTTAGAATTAAAGGATGGTGCAACCACTTTTTCTACAAAATCCTGCTCCTTTAGCGCCCGAAACAGACATTTAATAGCCTTTTCATCTGAGATTTGACTCAGCTGACCAATCAGAGCAGAGTTTGTTCTTCTTTTCAGTCAGAAAGCGGTGATAGCTTCTGCTGCTCAGCAAAAATACCAGTTATATCAGTACCAATATCAGTTAAACTATGTAAGCCAGTGTGAGTGCATTGCCATCTTTCTGTCTCATCTTCAAGTGTGGAGTAATGGTTTTAACACCCCCGACCGCCCTTAGTCTCCCTGTCTGGTGTCAGCAGCTGTAGCGGTAATAGTTTTAATTAATAGCCTCTAGAATAGAACCTGTGTGTAATTGAGCTGAAAAACGACACATAAATTAAAAGAGGCATGAAGGCCTGTTAACATTAGGCAATTTTTACAAAGATATTCATTAAACTGTAAAATTAATATTAAAAAATGCCTAAAACTGCTTATAAAAGCCTAATAAAATCTTTTAATTTACACGGTTTGCTCTGCAAAGCCTCATGATGCTAAAGCTATCCATAATAAACCCCCATCCATCACTCTGCAACATAAAGATAATCTGCTGAAAATTGATGCAAAGAGTCACCAAACATGCAGCAGCATTATCTTGGTCCTTCCAGCTCACAAACTCAATAAAACCGACGGTCGTCGTTAATCATCGTCACGTTCTGAGCGATTCTGTCCTCGCTTCGGGGTACCAGATCGTTCGTCTTGTGGATGAGAGCAAACAGATAAGATGCTTTGTGTTATTTTCCCCTTAAACTGCAGATTTTTAGTGATGAACATTGATGTTACCCTGTTTAACTAAAAGATTTGGTCAAAAATGAAACACAAATATAAAAACTGCAGATTTAACTGGATGCCTTGTTGTTTGCTGAAAACTCCCAAACCAAGCTGTGTGCAGATGCTACATCTGGAAGCTATCTTACCCTCTGCCAGCAATGCACAACAGAAAGTGTGTGTGTGCGTGCATGCATGTGTGTGTGTGTAATTAGAAAACAATCAGCTAACCACATCAGTGCCAAAGCTTCCTGGCAGCGGCTCCTCCAGTTGTTGCTTTACTGAACAACTTCATTTCTTGCTCCGTCCTGCCTGTCAGAGACTTTGACAGGAAATTATCTTCACTGTTCAGCCAGATAAACACACAGTCAGAAAATTAGAAAAGCAGCAGGAACCCTGAAATCATCGTAGACAATTAAACTGTTACCCCTGAGCTGACGTTGCATCAGACCTTCTGGGTCCATGATTGTAGGACAGGTCAGTAACCGTAAAAACACAGAAAACATCTGGAGCCTCATTCATCACATGTTAGGGTCACTCCTGAAAGAGCGATGCTAGCTGCTTTATTCAGAACTAGCATGGCAAGCCATCCTATATATGTAAATATCTAGTCTGGCCACAACCCTTTCAAACTGTCTGCACGCAATTGGACAGCGCTAGGACCAATCAGAGCAACGTGACATATAACTACGAAAATCAGTGAACGGGGCAGTCCGCCATACACCGTCGAAGATGATGACATATATTTTTTATTTTAAATAAAGGACTTAAAGTAGAAATCTGGAGTTTTTTGTCAGAGTGCACCATCTAGAGGTGAAAAAATGTATCGCACTTTAAGCCCCACTCCTTACTTCCATGATTACGATTTGAAGAAACGCCTCTTGTTAGGGAACCCACACCTCTAACCAGGCAACAGAGCTAAAACACATTGTTGTACAATTCTTATTGTTATGCTGTTCATTCATATTTATCATCTGGATGTCAGCGAGAGTCTAACGCTATTGGCTAATGCTGAGTCGTGCTCAGTTCAAATTGCATGGGGCTCTATGGGTCGGGTGGGGGGGGGGGGGGGGGGGGGGGGGGGTGTAGCAACAAATTGACATTTTGCCAACATTGTATAACAGTACAGGGTAAGACTATCACTCTTATGGATTTCTAAAAAATCAAAGATAATTCCTGACAGGGGGGAAACTCCAGATTGCTGCTTTCAGTGCCTATAGGTATCTGCTCATGTCTCTAAGAAAAGCCCAAGCCTAAATTGTCCAAAGTTGATGCCAAAGCCGTTTCACACAAGCGCCGCCTCTGAGCCACCGCCATCTTTGTTGTTTTGCCCTATCGCAACTCTGCCTTCATCATAGGATCTGCTGTAATGGCGCCAAGCCCGCCCAGCGTCTCTCTGTGGTTTGATTGGCCTGGCCTATAGCCGAACCAACGTTAGACATGCTAAGGCTACAATGGAGCGTGGCTACACCAGCCTACAGATCAAAATCTCTTGCTACTGCTGTGGTTTGTTGAGACTTCGAGGCTAGCTCAGAACTGTACGGATATGAAAGATAAAGAGCGGTTGTTTTATTTGGAAATAGCTCACGTGTAAACGTGTTACACACAGCCGATAACAAAACTACAGTTGATAAAATATTACATCATCATTACACTAGCTCTAGACTCCCCCTGCTGGTTCCCCCTGACTACTACACCCACAGCAACTGGCATGAGCACACTGCAGCTATGAAAACAAAAACAGTCCAACAGGGAATCGATCATATCTGTTTTCTTTAAACGTTCCGCTGAAGCAGAACCTCCTGGAGGTTTTCTGATTGACGGTTACATGCAGGCATCTAAAAAAGCCGTTGATGGAAGGACTTTTTTTCTTGTTCCAGGTGACGTTTCTGCTGAGGCTGTGAGTAAAACAGGGGGAGGGGCAGGGAAGTCAAACATGACTCCATCAGAAGGCTTTGTTTCAGTTGCATACATCCCACAAAAGAAGTCAGCTGCTATATTTGTGCTAGTTATGTAACGTCTAGCCTGTTTCTGTTTATAATACCGGCACATGTTTGCTCTCTTAGGGATGCTGTGGTTTCTGTTTGGCCCAGAATCACAGATGAGTCCCACTTTGTGGTTGAGAACATCAGCATTTCTGATTTTACATAAATATCACAGCAGGAAAGAAACGCTGCCTATTAATGGTGCCTCTAATAATGCACAAGAGCCTCCTGTCTGCTGCTTGACTCATTATTATTATTATTATTATTATTATTTCCCTGCATTTTTGTTTATTCATTAGCGGGTGACGTCAGCTGCTGTATATTTTCAAAGCTTTATAATACGTGTTTCTCCCCTAAAAACACAAAAAAATTCCTCTTTTCATTATAAAGGTTGCTTATCTGAACTTGAAAGTCTCTGAATAAATGTAAAAAAATTATTAGTTTTAAAAAAAAAAAAGATCCAGACAATAAGTTTTCTCCTCCCAAATCAAAATAGCTGAACTTGCCAAATCCTGAGCTGTGAGTATTAAACCCGATGTCTCTGGCGCACCGATAAACACCTGTCATCCAGCTTCTACTGCCCCTCTGAGATGTGGGCCTCGTTAGGTCGTCATCATCAATAACCAGAAGTACAGTGTTGCCACGGTAGCTGGAAGCTGGGCTCAGCCTGCGACTGGTTGGCTGACAGCACCATTAGCACCACGTACAGGCGCCACCGAGCCAGACGGGTCGGGACAGGAGGAGGATTGATGGGTCTGGGAGGCGTGGCCGTTTGTCAAACCGATGGGCCGGCGGTGTCGGCTGTGAGCGGCGCGGGGCTCAGACACAGAAGAAAATGTAAAACTGCTCATAAATATTTTAAGGGATGCCACCTACAGGCTCTGTGACAGCAGCAGGGCGGAGTGAACACAAAAAGGGGTGAGATAGCTCAAAATAGAGGGTGAGGAATCTGCAGGGAGGGGAGGAAATAGCTGGGAAAACCTCAGGAAGGACTTCTCTGTCCGTATCTGTCAGCTCAAATAAACTCAAATATTCCCTCTGTTTCATCAGGTGTGATTGATTCCAGTACACGATGCATTTATACAGTTTTGTTGTGGTTTCTGCAGCTCGAGAGCAAAGCAGGCAAAGCAACAGCAGCCCTGTCCTCCACTGAAGCCCTGGACCCCATCGACCTGAAGGTGGCGCTGAAGAAGGAGCGTGAGGAGCACCAGCACCTCCTCGCTGAGTCCTACGCAGCAGTGATGGACCTAACCAAACAGGTGCCTATCAGACAAATCTTTGATCGTCTAGAAAGCTGAAAAAGAGTTTAGTTGTCTTCTAAATCTCCTGATTTCTGACCAATCAGCTTCAGATCGGAGAGAGGAACTGGAGCAGGGAGAAGCTGGAGCTGCTGGAGAGGTTCAGCAGGGAGAGAGCTCAGTGGGAACAGAGACTCCGAGACGCCACGGCACAGCAGGAGAAGGTACGACACGTGGGTTTGCTTCTGCTCGCGCTGGAAATGTCAGGGATTATTTTCAGACATCTGGGATGAGAGTTTGTGACAGTAGGAGGACACCGAGGATAAATCACACAAGTTTTTTTTTTTACTGACAGCCGAAGCCGCTGGGTGACGAGTCGGACACGGTTGCTGCTCCTGGATCAGCGCTGCAGAGGTGAATGTTGAAGAACTTCTTGATTTGTGTTGAATTTCATTTTTACATGTGAGTTTTACTCAGTGAGTGTTTTTGGGAAAAGGATCAAATCCTCCATGGAGTTGGAGGCTCAGGAGACGGACAGTCATGAGGAGAGGATGCACTTTGATGCCCCGCCTTTCTTTAATCGCACTGAGCTCGGTGACCTAACCAGGAAGAACTGGACCTACCTGACCAATCAGGTTTGGAATTTTAAATATTGCTCTTCCATTTGAATGATTGGGCTTTATTTCAGAATATCTGAGTCTGTGTTTCCTCTTGGTCCAGACCCCAGAGGTCATGGACAGCTGTAAAACCTGGGACGGCCCCAGCGTCTCCCACAGCAGCTTAGTGGAATCCCAGCCTGACTTGGAGTTTGTGCAGAGAAGCTACACTGCTCCCGACCGCTCCGGTATCCGGATCTACTACAGCCCTCCGGCTGTGAGGCGCATGGAGCCGCGGAGGAGAAACCAGGAGGCCGTAGATCCTCATCCACCTGGGAGCTCCTGTCTGGGACACAAAGACGCTCTGAGCTCCTTTCACGCTCAACATCCGGCGTCCTCCTTCACTTCCTCCTACGAGCAGTGGCTGAGCTCGCTGTCCAAGCAGCACCTAGAGCTGCTGGAGAGCAGGAGCAGCTGCATCTCCAGCTCCATGCCCAGCATCGTCATTAACAGCGTGAGCTCCGGGGCGGCTAGCCGAGCGGACGATGTGATGACGCCCACTTCTCCGTTCCACAACCTGGAAATTGGGGAGATTTCAGCAAACTTAAGTGACGACATGAAGGAAATGACCAACTGCGTCCGCCAAGCCATCAGGTCTTCTTCTCTGGAGAGGAAATCCAGCAAGGAACCTGGAAATCAGGTAGCGTGAATCATTTCTGTCTGTTTCATTCAGTCGTTCTGACATCAGATTAAATTTATGTGCTTGATTATTTTGCATTAAATCCATATTTCACCTCCATCCAGCCTGTGGGAGTATGCACCAGGTCCACTCAGACCTCTGCTCAGAACGTCAGCGTTGGGCTTCAAACCGAGAACTTTCCCAGCAGCAGCAGGGGGGCGGGGCTACACCCCAAGGCCTGGTCTCCTCGTCCATCGCCAGCCACCACCTCCTCTCTGGCATCAGCCCGGACTCGGCAGATCTCGACGTCTCTGGATAAAGTTCACAGCCGTATCGACCGGCCGTGCTGCTCCCCCAAATACGGATCTCCAAAATTACAGCGCAGGGTCTCATCCGGTAGCTTCTATTTTCATAGCATTTCACTCAGCGTCATTTAAACTCAGTTCACAGCATCGTGGACTTTTTGTTCTCAGGCTCCACCTCCAGACTGGACAGCGCGTCCTCCAGCAGGGACCGCAGCCTGTGGAGCCTGCAGCAGAGGCCTCTTAGTGGGGGTGGTGGCTCGGCGTGGGCTCGCTCCACCACCACGAGGGACAGCCCCGTCCTGAACGGCCTCACCGACGGCCTCTCCAGCCTGTTCAGTGTGGTGGAGCACTCTGGAAGCACAGAGTCACTCTGGAGAGCTGAAATAGGTGAGGATGAGTGTTTATTTATGCACATTTATGTCCTTAATCCCAAAATAGACCAACTTTTATGGATTATTTTTGAATTGTACTTTTGTTGTGCTGCTTTAGGAGCCAGCCAGACTGCCAGCCCAGCTCGGCAGCCTCACGCTGCAGGAAAACCCTCCGGAGCAGGAGTTTGTGGATCTGATCCCGGCTCCCAGCGGTATGGAGGACTGGTACAGGAGCTGTTTGGGAACGTCTGCAGCAGCCGTAGCCCAGTAGGACTCACCCTGCCTGGGGAGAAAGCGCACAGAGACTCCCTTGGCAACCTCGGAGGCGTGGGTGTGTTGGGAGGAATCAGAGATGTGGATGAACCCAAGCTGGACTGTCTCTCAGCGGGAGTGGGAGGACCTGCCAGCGACAGCGTGACCAGGATTGTCAACAAGAGGTTTATGAGGCAGACAGCTGGGGAGGAAATGATCAGCATCATGGGAGGAGGGAAGGAGACGACGGGCAGCGCCGTGGCTGCAGGACCAGGCACGGAGGTGAGGTCCATTAAAAATGCTTAAAGCACGGTAGTTTTGTTGTTCTTCATTTAGACACGTTCTGTTTCCCAGGATGCTCTATGTGACTGCGCTGCCCAGTCCTGCTTCGCCCGACCATCGAGAGCAGCCGCACGCCACTGCAAGCATCGCCCACAGGAGACTCCAGCGGAGGAGAAAGGAGACGCCTGCGCCGAGTGAAATCTATGAAGCACATTCCCTTCCTAACAAACACTACTGCCATGACACGCTTCCTCACGTCACCAACAAGCGCACTGCCAAACCCAACACACACAGAGTGATAGCACACAGCTCTGACTGCCTGACAGACCTACTGCCACACACACACACACACACACACACACTCATTCATGCTCCCAGACACACACAATCCATCTTGGATGCCAAGGACAGATCCAACTTGACAAACCTACCAGCAAACAGACACCGTCTCATCCTCCCAGCAAGAATTATTCAGACCTAAGGAGAGTTTAACAGGTTAAATAATGATGTCAGGACTGGATCTACTAAACCAAACCTCAAATAACAGTTTGCTGAGTCCAGATCATTCATCAGAATGACTTCACCTCACTGCTGTGCGTCACTTAGAGCTGTAGGAAAAACCGTTTTACTAAAAGAATCCATTCCTGGAAGGTTATGCCTGGATTCCACATCATCACGCATGGATTTAAACGTAGATTATCCTTAATATGTGGGTTTGAAAATGAGCGTTTTGGCTTGTTTTCGGGTGCAGAGATAATGTAGGATTCATCCTTAAACCATCGAGGATGAAGACATGAACACAGCATGGAGCTGGGAGCTAAACAAATCCATTTTATTAGTACACACAGATTTTGTTTCCTTTGTTTTGCAAAAAACATTCAATAAAACATGGACTGCAGCCACAGCTGAGCTCAAACTAACACGTATAGCTTTGGTCTGAAAACGTGAACTCTACACTCAAGAAATAAAATGTTGAATTTACTTTACAAAATTAAGTCAACTGGTTCCATTAAACGTAATAAAGAGAAATATACGATGTTTTCTTACAAGTAAATTCCTCTTTAGATTTAAGCAGCTGGGTTTAGTTCAGTTGACACAACTTGGTTAAGTAAATTCAACATTTTTACAGTGTATCAAAAGAGTTTTGAAAAGGTAGCATAAATGTTATTTTTAACAAGATTGTAAATTCTGTGATATTTGCACTCAGAAGCAATGGAAGTTTGAACTCATTTCAATTTTTTTATTTATTAACGTGTACAACATTATTTTTACTTTTTAACCTAAATATCAAACAGCATAAGCTGGGATGTCTGCATACATCAGACACTAAAAGTCTTTTATAGAAAACATCCCAAATGGAAAAGAAAAGGTGAATTTGGACGTTTTTTTTTATTCTTCTACCTTTTATTCATTAGTGTTATATGTCCTACACTCTAAAAAATAGACTGTTGAGTTTACTTAACCAAGTTATGTTAAACCTTGTTGCTTAAATGTAAAAAGTAATGTTTATCTACTTTTAACATAACGTTTATTACTCTTTAAGCAACTGGGTTTAATGGAACCAGTTGACATAACGTGGTTGAGTAAATTCAACATTTCATTTATTACAGTGTAGTTTTTCTAATCAATCAGCTGATTTAAGTGCCTGCTAGTTTGTCTTTTAGTCGGCTCACACTGAACTCTAACAAACACAAACCAAACATCCTGTTTCTTAATTCTTTAAAGGATTTTATGCATCAACTTGTACTAAATTTACAGTAAAGTACTGTATCCAGGTGGAGAAACTAAATGGTGCAGAAGGACATGATATACATTTTTAAATGTCGTTTTTATACTAAGGAATATGATTCTGGAAACTAAATTGTTTATTTATTTTTTTGATTTTCTGTTTGCATGTGGTTGTTCTGGTGCTACTGGGTGTGTGAGCGGCAGTCTCTACCGTATCTATGTCTATGGTCTCTACACACAGTTTAGTGAGTCTAAAATAGGGCATTACAGTAACACACACTTAGGCAAACCCACAGTCTCTGTGCTGCTGTCTGTCTCAGAACCATCTGCATGAACCCTGAATGCCTCGCAACTGGACCTTCTGCTTTATTTTTTAAATAAATACATTTAGATTGATTTAGCCAAGAAATGTGGTTAAATTACACAAAACCAGTAATTTTATATTTCATTATTTTCAAGAAAGGGGCAGCTATTATTGGCATTAATATGTCAGAGTTTAGTTAGTCATCGAAATTAGGGGTGGGACTCGATTAAAAAAATTAATCTAATTAATTAGAGGCTTTGTAATTAATTAATCTTGATTAATCGCATTTTAATCGTTCAAGAAAACTTGCCCCCAAAGCAATTTTTTGAATTAGAAATAATGAGGCAAAGGGTCATGAAGAGGGATCTCTGATAACTCATTTGATTGTAGTTTTAGTTTTGTTTGGAGCACGTAAAAAAGGTTTGCATGGTCTTGTAGCCACGGTTCTGAAGTTTTTTACAGGTGCAGCTTGATATTTAGGGCATGCATTCTGGCCCAATGTGTTCATTTTTAATTAATTAATTAATCATAATTAATGCATTAAATTCCCACCCCTAATTTTAATAGATTTGAAGTATTTTAAAACAACAAAGACAAACACTTACTAGATAACACATATTGGTATTTTGGTAGAAACCATTTTACACTGGAAGAAATAAAATGTTGAATTTACTTAACCAATTTATACACATTTACTTTTACATAACATATAAAAATGTATGTAACTCTTTCATTTAAGCAGCTGGGTTTAGTGGAACCAGTTGACTGAACTTGGTTAAATAAATGAAACATTTAATTTCTTCGGGTGTTGAATTAAGAATTAGTTGAATTAAACGCTTTTTTAAGCTAGCAGGTTCGTTCAGCTGAACTGCGACTCATATTGGTAATTTTTTATTTGTTTTTAAGGAATCACACTCATTATCATTCTGAAATACAACCTTTAAATGTTTGTAGTTTTCTGTTGTTTTTTTTGCTAAATTCTAACAATTCTTTTCAAAAACAGAAGCAAAAGAAATAGAAACTCTTTAAATTTCCTATGCAGGAAAATATTTTACAATGCAGACTGTTGCTATTAATATAACACTCAGATTTTCACTGTTAAAAGTGAATTGTTGTCCAAATTTGGTCCGTTTTGCTGCTTTTTTAGACTCAGAAGTGTCTCATTTGGATTTTTACTCGGGATGTCCCGATCGTGTTTTTTTGCTCCCGATCCGATTCCGATCTTTTTAAAATCACGTGATCGGATCGGAGCATCCCTAGGTTTTACCAATTCTAACTGCAGAGCCGTTACTCTATTTATTCTTGAAACCTCTTTAAGTCTTGTCATTTTGTTTTTATTTATTTAAAATCTGGTGTTATTTCGATCAACCTGTAACTTTAATTTGCATTCCTGATGAAACTCTGGGCAGAAGGTTTACCAAATTCTGTTCTACCTCTTATACTCTGCAATCATCAAACAACAAAACCATATTTTTGTATATTTCTCACTACGAAATTCTCATTTTGATGACTTTTATTGTCACTGGATCTTACTTTTACACTAGAAGGCCCCTTTAGTGCCTTTCTGCTACAACAAGTGTCTTGTTTTTATTGAGATATTTAATTTATCTGCACATATTTGACTCAAATAGGTACTGCATCATATTTGCAAACGTCCACGTGTGGGATCTAGTTTAAATATCAGAATTTGTTAGCTGTGATTTTAAGATTTTTAGTTCAAATTCAAAGTGAACCTATTAGTGGGCAGACGCTGCAGACGTTTACATCTCTTAGTCGTCGTGTTGATTCCCACATGAAGGCTGAAAGGTTTTAAATGATAATTTTTATATTAAATTTCTAATCCAACACCAGATGATAGAGACCAGACGACGTCTCAGATCCTGCATTCTAACTTTAAACATCTACTAACTGAGAGGTTATCCAGGTCACAGCATCACCAGCCAATGATGGAGGATTTCCTACCTTGCATGGCACCTTGTCCCTATGTAATCCCAACAACATGATTATTTCCTGCTTCTGTGATGTTTCCGTACCACTCACAAGATTATTACATGCTGGGATTATGTAAATAAACACTTAGCTGTTGATAAACTTACCTGCTTGTATATAAGCCTTGTATAATCTCTCTTTTTTAGTTTAATAATGTTGGATTTTTGGATAAATGGAGATAGCAATGAAAAGCTATCTATGACGGTAAAGAAGTTTCCTGCTCTGTTTTTTTCTTTGAGAAAAGCTGAATGTCAACAGCTGACCAGGTCGCAGCTGTGGAAATATGTAGCTCTCTCCTACGCCTCTGTACATAGGTGCATTCTGAAGATGGATGAAAAATAAAAACAGCATCAAAGATTCACGTCCCACTAGGGTTTTTAAAGGGTGTGTCTGCTTTTCCAACCAGGATGTCAAACGAGATCTAACTGCCTCCTGTTTGTCATAGAAACCACAAATAAATGTTTCATTGATTTTAACGTGGTTTCTTGTCTTTTCTACTTCTGCCGTCTCTACTGGTAAAAAATGAAAGAGTTTAGAAAGAGAGCACTTGGGTTTTAAGAGGTTTAGATATAAAAGCCAGCTCTTAGCAGCCAAACTGCAGATATTAACACCCATATGTCTGTGTGACAAAAACAGTGTTGATCACTAAAGGTGGAAACACAATAACGATATGGAGACGTTGAGAGGAGCCCGCCGAAGCTCTTAGGGTCGACGCTGGGCAGTGGGCAGTGGGCTGCCTGCAGGAACAGAAGTTAGGGTTGAGCAGGAAGGGAAGAACAGAGCTGTGTTTCCAAATTCTGAACTATTTTAAATATTTATTCAGCCTTTTCACAGCTCTGCCTTGACCAGCTTTAACATTCACGGGGCGTCGAGAGTCACTCTTTAAGCCACCATGACCCAAAGCAGCCCGCGGCTCTATCCATGGTTCTGTTTCTTCTTCTCCTGTTTGATTTTTTCACTTACAAGAACAATAGCAAGCTGGAAAAACCTCCCAGAGGTCCCAGTCACAGGAAGTGACCTCGTTACGGCAACGCAAGTAAACAAAAGGAACTACTTCCTGTTTTGACTGTAGTGATGATGGGTAATGGTTACATTAGGCTGACTGGTTTGTTGTACTGGTTTTCTTCATGGTTCCTAAAGTAGGGAAATGTGTCAAACTGGAGTGTAAAGGAGAAACGGGCTGGGAAGCAGAAGCTGCTCAAAGCTGCAGGTAAAGTGAGTTCTAGACGTACAGGTGAAGCGTCTACGCAGCAGCAGCAGGTCCAGAACCTGTGGATTCTGAGCAGGAGAGCAAATCACAACATTGAGCCAAATAAAAGATGGAAAAAATTATTCATTCCTGCTTCTAAAATAACAAGAAGGTGGACTAGAGGAGGAGGTGAGAGAGAACAGAAGAAACATGGACCCATGACATCACCTTGTTTGCTCATTAAATGTTACTTGTAATGTACCTTTAGTCCTCAAAGGAATCCTAACAGTCCGCTCACATTTAAACTCACCATCAAATCTTTGTTCTCTTTATTTTTTGTGAAAAAGTAAAAGATGAAGTCTGAGTTTGCTGCCAAGTGCATGACTATGTTTTTATATTTACATGTAAGGTTTGTCTGATAAAACCTGCAAATTCAAGACTTTCCTCAAAATGCAAGAACAACCCAAACATGGTGCATCAGTAATTAAGCAAGTATGGATCGGCTTGTTCTCTAGTTAACTCTGGATGTTCACCAGAAGATCAAATTCCTCAAAAAGAGTCGGACTGTGGGTGCAGCTTTAAGTCCGGGTGTGCTGTTATAGGAGGTGAATGTTAATTAATACAAAATCTCTCATTTAATCTTAAATTTTAAGGTTTTTTATTATTTCTGCTTCAAAATCAAACTCTGTCTCAAGTTTTAAAGACAGATCTGGACTCGATGAATTGATTTAAATGTCTGAGAGCACAGGATGTCTGCAGAGTTAGACTCAGGAAGCTCTTTGTGTGTGTGTGTGCGTGTGTGTGTGTGTGTGTGTGTGTGTGTGTGTGTGTGTGTGTGTGTGTGTGTGTGTGCGTGTGTGTGTGTGTGGGTGTGTGTGTGTGTGTGTGAGACAGAGAGAAAGAGGACGGAATGCTGGTGATGCTGAAGGAAAAGTCATCCCTCATTTTCTTCCAAGCAGATAAATTTTTGTGTCGTTTTTTTTTGTTGTTGTTGTTCTATGAAGATATTTTAGCAAACCCTCCACGTCTCTGGCACTTAAAGGTCTGCTGAGAAGGGTGTCTGGGGTCAAATCTACTCTGAGAGGAAGGGTGGGACTTCCTATTCATGCAAACACTCAACTAAACATTGTCAAGCTTTTATTATTTTAAATAAAAACAAACACCTGACCTTTAACGACAAGAAAGGTTTAATTCTGCAGCATTTAAAGTAAAGGTTCTCCCTAGGCCTCCACTCTATCCTCCTCCTGCTACTGTAGGTTTCACACGTGGGGGTCAAAGGGGTCACGGAGCAAAGGAATCAGGCGTTACGGCACATCAACTCCACCCATGTTTTGCTCTTAATGAGTAACATTGTGATGTCACTTAAAGGGATACTATGCAGTTCTGGCTTGCTTTTAGCACCCCCTAGTGTCCGTTAGTGAAAGCAAAAGTGAAACTTATCTCCTCGCTGTGCGTTTGTCTCTTTAACACCTTCATCTAACTGCTGAAATGTCTCCTCAGCCTTCATTAGTGTCTACAGGAGCGGTTCATCACTAAATCAAACAAATCAGCTGTGTTCATGATCTAAAACATGCACCAAACATGCTGGAAGCAGACTGCAGCACCAGGCATGTCAGCTCCACTTTACTAAGTCCAGCACGGACCGGACACTGAAGACCGCCACTCCGAAGTTGCAAGTGCGGTATTCTGGCCACAGAGGGCGGTGGGGGTCTGAGTGACATCATTAACCCTGTAAAGGGTCATTGTAGCACATACTGGCTCAAGAAATTATTTAAAAATATGAAAAAGTTGCAAAGTATGGCTTTAAGATCTACAGTTTCACTTTAAAATGCATGTTTATTATTTATAAGATTCACATTCTGATGGAGTTTGTCACATTTAGGGGTCTGATGGTTGAGTTTAAAGTATTAAATATTCAAATCCTGTCTTGTTTTTCCTCTTTACCCTGAAACCTGCAGACAGACGGTTTTTGCATGTAGTTTGGGTGATAGTTGTGCCTGCACTGCCACCTGCTGGCTGTGTTTGGTATATTAATCCATCTGGTAGGTGATTGTAGGGAATAGTTCGTTTCACTTTAAAAACAGCTGTTTTTTTCCTCCAAAACCCTTTTTGTTTTAACATTTTAAATATTCTGTAGCTCTTATGAGTAAAGTGACTTTAAACTCAGTTTAAATCAGGGGTTGAATTAAGCTGCTGTTTATTTTTCTATCGTGATGAGAAGTTTAATCATTTGAATCAGAACGTAAATAAATGAATCACAAAACCCTGCTGGAAAGCAGGAAAAGCAACTCTAAAGGTCATTTGTGTTTTATTCCAACAAACGAGACAATAAATGCGTCGAAGACGACCTGAAACATTTTGCAGTAGCCTATAGTAACGTAACACATAAATGATCATTAATCCCCACTTTTAAATAAAATCTCTTATAGGTAGCATGTTTATGTGCAGTATTTACATAAATAACACCAACAAAAACAATAAAGGAGCTTTTTCTTTGCTACATGAAGCTACTGACTAACCGAGGTTAATGGAGTTAAAAAGCTTTCAGACGTTTTTGTTTAAATGTGCACACTGACCAAAGTGCTTCCTGGTTTTTCTGCGAGCGCCTCGAGGTCCAGAGTTAACAGCATCATCACAACAGCTTCATCAAACCAGGAAACGAGGAAATAAAACAACGTTTTGAGACGCAGAAAAGGCAAAAATGGTCAATATTAAGTTTTCATGCATCTCTATTCACAGTATTGTTTATGGGAGGTTTTCTACACGCGGTTAAAACTTGATCCAAACAGGAAGTGCTCTTCTCTGTGACGGCCAGTAGCTTCCTTCCAAAGGAGGAAAAGCCAACTCTGGTTGTTATCTGGCTTCTTTGAGGGGTGACTGATGTTAACAGGCGGCCACAGTGACTTTATCTCAGCAGGACTGGAGTCTGCCTGCATGAAACGTGACCAACAGCAGCATGCGCTCTGGTAAAGTCCAACTCTGAAGGGTCTGTCCTTTAGTTCTGGTAAAAATCTGTACCGCTGACCCTTTTTCATTAAATTTGCACCAAATAAATGTCTTGAATGTTAAAAAAGGCCTAATTTCCATGATGAATGATAGTATTTCAGACCCACATGAGTAAAGAAAAGGGCTTTTCCTGTTTTATTTGTTGGGGGTGATTTTATCGAGTCCCGGCCAGGCCGGCACATAGTAACGAGGCAAAGTGCCTTCCATGAGTCTTTCCATCCACAAGCCCAGGCGGTCCAGTTTGTGGTGGATCTGCAGGGTGGACGTGCTGCGGGAGCGGTTGGATTTGCGAGCCAGGTGACCGTCGCGGGAACCGGACCTCCCCTTCCCCCCCGACGCGCCCCCTTCGTCCTCAGACGACTTGCTGTCCAGGTCTTCCCCCGTGTAGACGGGCTTGAACAGACACAGGTACTTCTTGTGGCCGTTGAGTGCAAGCACGTAGCCGGTGTAGTCCACCTTCCGGTTCCCCCCGTCGTCCTCGTCCGCGTCAATCTGCGCGGCGTCCTGAGTGTATTCCAGCAGCGTGTTCATCCACTCGATGTGCTTGTCGAAGTTGAGGAAGGAGAAGTGCAGCGTCAGACTCCTGGGAGAGAGGAGACAGGCGTGAATGTGAGGAGGTTCCTATAAATAAATCCCAAACCAACTCAAGATGGAGACGTTTACCCTGTGAAAGAATAAACCTCTTTGGCAAACTTGCTGAGCAGGATGTTCTTGGAGGCATCAGTGAGAACAAGAACGATGTTCATGTGTCCCGGTCTCAGCTTCACCAAGTTGCTGATGTAGGTGATGTCCGTCAGCTCCGTCACCTCCACAAAGTTCTTTTTAGGAGGCCGACTAAAGGAAAACAAAAACACAAAGCTTAAAGGTGCATTAGGTGAGAATGACATCCTGTGGTCGAATCTGGGTACTGCAGCCCGTGTTTCTAAACAAACGAGTTTGCTCTGAGCGCCAGAAGATTCTAGATGACGGAGCAAAGACGAGCCATGCACGTACATTGATAAGTAGATAAATACGTTTCACTGTAATTTCGTAATAGAAAATTGTAACCCACTGTTAGCATTGTTAGCTCAACGTTAGCCTCTAACCTTCTTAACCCAATAGTCGAGGAAAACAAAAAGAGGCCGTGGCTTCTTAGGGGTACAAGAAATAACTTCTGGGTCACTCCTGTTTACTGGCTTCAGTTCTGTCCATAAAGCTGCTGCTCTTAACCGGCTGGTGTCGAATTACAAATGCTGTTGAAGACTTGGCAACCCCACAGGCTCACATGCAGGATAGATTGTAAACAAAGACTACGACCCTCTTTGCCTTTTTTAAAAGGAGAAAAAAAGGAGAAACAACCAGCCGGCTGAGAAGGAAATCTGTTTCACTGCAACCTTCGTTCCAACATAATCATCTCCACTCCAGACCTGTTCTCACCTGGAGGAATTAACTGTGTCAGATGATCCATTTTCATCGTAAGCTCCATCTTTTGCTTTTGTTTTCATCTGTTTTTCATCACTTGAGTCGCTGCAACAAAACAAGACAAAAACAGTAGCACCGTTACTGTAATCCAACCAGTTTCCTCCTCATTTTCCTCTGTTCTAAAGGAAAAGTGTGGGTGAAGTCAAATCCACCGACCTGAAGGCCAGGATCACCACAGTTCCAAACAAGATGAACAAAGCAGAGAAGATGAGGGACAGAAGAGGCATCATCTCACGCCTATAAGGGATCAAAAGAGCTTTATTTCATGCAGAAACCTTTTTGAGTTGATCTTGTTTATGTTACTCCAAAGACGTCTCGGTTCCACCTACCAGTTGTTGTGCAGAATATCATCGATGATTTCAGAGAGGTAGTCATAAGACGCGTAAATCCACCGGATCACAAACACCTACAGAGTTCAAATATTAACGGGTTAGCCGCACAGCACAGAACGTTTAAAAACATCAGATTTTAACGAACCGAGGCAAACTCGTCGTTGAGTTCGGGCAGCACGGCGTCATGAATTAGGATGGACGGGTCCTTCTGGAGTCGCTCCAGCTCCACCTGAAGATGCTGGTTGTCTTCATCGCTGCCGTTCCAGGAGGTAACGGGCTTGAACAACGCCTTACCGGCTGCATTACGCCTCTCCAGGATCACCACCTGCACACACAACCAGACAGACACAGAGAAGGGGAATAAAACAGATTCATAGATGTTAATTATGTAAAAAAAAAAAAAAAAAAACCTCAAGAACTGCTAAGGAGCTAAAATTCTAACATTTGCCGGATTTACAATGAAAAGTAGGAAACGGAGGAGTACCTGTGGTGATGAAGGCAGGGTGTCCTTGCTGTTCATGAGGATGTCACAAAGAGGCTGTTGTAGCCGCTGGTACACGTAAGCAAACCTCACAACTTCCTTGCTGTTGGTGGACGCAAAAGAGAGAAAGGCCTGGTTCCTGAAAGAAAAGGTCTCTTCGTCGTCTGTGATCAGCAGCACACAGTATCTGAGGAGAGCAGAAGCATCAGAAATGAGTTAAACAACTTTAAATACCTCAAACGAGACAAGAAGTTAAAAAGTTTAGTTTCTTACTTCCTGCGTCTGTGAAACTGTTTGACAGGGCAGAGCTCGTCGAACAGCTTCTGATTGACGAGCCGCGGAGCGAGGAGAAACTTGTTGTTTGACACAAACTCGTCTATTATTTGCTTTTTCATTCCTTTAGCCTGACAAGTTTAGAGACACGACAAAGTAAATAAGTAAAACTTTATTTATAAAGCACCTCTCAAGACAGAAGTCACAAAGTGCTGTAGATAAAAACAACAAGGGCCCAAGGTCTGAGCCCTGTGGAACGCCATAATTCAGCTGTGTGTGAAACAAAAGGGAAACGTGATGGAAAAGGTTTTCACTTACCTGTATGATGTCAGCAGGCTTGTCGACATTTTCCTTAAACACCAGCATGGTTGGAGCGTAAGTGTTGATGTTGAACCGTTTCTGCAGATCGGAAGTCTCTGAAAGACCCTGATCCACGTAACCAAACTGCAGGTAGTCCTTATAGGCAAAAGCTGTCAGCTATGGAGACAAAAACAGAGTATTCATGTGTTTAAGTGATCTGAAGTATTTTTTTACAACAGAAAATAATAACTTACTTTGTACAGCAGAGGAACTGAAGGCACTTGGTCAAACAGAAGAACGTGTGGCTTGTTGAGTTCATGCCAGCTGTTCAAGAACTGCTGGTCAGTTTTATCAGTGACCTGAAAAAGGGAAAACAATCTCTGTTATGCTTTCTAAATTTGTGACATTCTAGATAAATATAAATGAATTTACCCGCTCTACAAGTCTCTGTGGGAGAAGGTCTTCAACAAATTGCCTCAGGTGCTCTTTTGCTACAGCATAATGGAAAAACGTCACTTTGCCATTGATTACACCAAGAATAGACGGGGTGCGGTGAGCACCGAGGTGATTAGCAAGCCGCCTCTCGTAGCCAACGTCAACCACACCAATTCCAACACCTGCAGAGACAAGACATTAAAAGTAAACCTGACTGATCGCACCGTGGGACTGGGTGTGGACCATTTCATACCTAGACTCTCCATCTCCTGCACCACCTCCTTCCAGACTGGCTCAATGTGGATGCAGCTGAAGCACCAGTCAGAGGTAATCTTTATCAGGTATGGTCTCCTGTAGCTGTCAGGCACCAGTTCGTTGACATACTGGTTGAAGTGGAGCGTGTACTTGCTGTCGGTGAAGTCTCTGTGGGCCTTGCTGTTGAACGGGAAGTTGAAAAAGGATTCGTCAAAGTAGAAGCTGCCCTGGCGGTGGCCATAGCGACCGCTGCCATAGGGCTGGGTGTCGTCTGTCTGACCGTAGTGGTCGTATGTGGCACGTTTGTCCTCGTTGGACAGGATCTGGAATGGAGGAACAGATGTTACACATGTTCTAAACCATTTAGGGAAAAGATTTTGGGAACTCACCTCATAAGATTTAGTGATCTGGATGAACATATCCTCAGCACCTGGATTTTTGTTTTTGTCAGGATGCCTTAGGAGGAAGATGCACATGAGTTTTAGGAACTTAGGGAGGATGAACAGAATCAGGTCAGGTCAGTATTTACCATTCTTTTGCAAGACGCTTGTAGACCTTCTTGATCTCTGCCTGGCTCGCAGTCCTGGTCACTCCTAATGTTTTATACGGGTCTATTTCAGACCCCGCATTACTCCATCCTGCCAGCAGCACAGACAGGACCACCACCACAGCCAGAGACATCCTCCCTGCCATCAGTTACCTTAAACGCACCAAAAGAAACCAGGTCAAAATGAGCTGTGGACACTCACAGATCATGACACGAAATTTAAGACGGGTTACAAATCTGACGTGTACACCTGTTTGTCACAAAAGGTGAGAAAACCGAAAAGGAGCCTGGGTAGAATAGGTAAATGACAGCAGAAGCGGTGGCATCATTGCTACTTCTCGAAGACAAAACGTTCAGGCTGATACTCGGTGGCTACATCACCTCGGACAGATGCGGTCAGCTGCTGTGGGCTACAACGCCACATATTCACGCTCCTCGTTCCTCTGGTTAACGGACAGCCGTCCAGGGTGTGTTCCGCAGCATCCCACAGCTCCTCCAGGGCAGGCTAACGACAACCTGCTGCTACGAAGCGCTAGTCCAGAAGGAGGCGCTCCATCTCCAGCAGTCGTTATGGGAAACAGTATTTTGTGTCACACTTGCGTTGGGTTTTATATAGTTGTAGTTTAAATGGTTTTACTGTGAAGTCCGGTGAGTTTGAGCTAAGTAAATAAAAGATACCGCGAGCATTTTGTCTGAAAAGGGGACTCTCCGTGATGGCAATTGAACGCACCTTATTTTTTCGGGGTCACGTGCCCTTAATTGACCAATCACAGGCGACGCTGATGTAAACAAGGAAGTGGACAGTGCAACTGGGCAAAAATAGGAGTAGCGCTTTCTGTTGCCTGCAAATGATCCAGTTTCAGTTTTACACACAGGCGGGGAGATTTAGGACACTGACTCACCTCTGTCAAAACCGAAAGATTAGTCAGGAATAGCTTTTTGTTTCACCTACGTGTCACCACTACTGCGGCTCAAGGATGGAGGAAAAACACAAAAATATTCTTCAGCGGAACAGGACTAATTTGGTGAGGGATTTGGATCTAACCGACCTCTATGATACCCTCCTTGAGAAGGGAGTTTTCACCCAGGACATGATCGACGAGCTACAGGTATTTATTGTACTAAAGGTTAGTTTTTGTTTATTTATTCAGAACTAATCTAATCTTCTTACAACTCCTCCCACCAGATCGCTGGAACCAGACGAGATCAGGCCAGACAACTAGTCCGGGACTTGGAAACCCGCGGGAGTCGAGCATTCCCGTTATTCCTGGAGTGTCTCCGGGAAACGGGTCAGCAGGGTTTGGCTGAACTTTTACAAACTGGAGCCCCAGCTGTTCAAATCCTGCCTGCGACCCCCACAGAAGTAGTCCGCCCTGTTGTGGAGCCCCTCCCAGTTAGTGAGTGTGTTATACTGGAGGTTCCCACTAAAACTTTTAATAATCTGTCATTTTACTGAATAAATTTGTATTTTCGTGATTTATTTTTCATAGTTTCCCCCATGGATGTTGATAAACACAGAAAAGATCCTGTACCCGTCTACCCAGTACAGAGACCAACTCTTACTCCCAGTCCACGTAAGATAAACACTTGTTGTTTTAAGTATTTTTATGAGATTTAATCATTTATGCCTGATATTTATTAATACCACAGCACCTGAGAAGGAGTACTTCAGACCAAGGCCAGAGGGCAGGACACGGCGGGATAGTCTTAAGGTAAGTTCTGTTTAAGTTTCACTGATTTGACTGAAATTGTGATTCTGATCTGATTATTTTTTATTTATATGATCCATCATCCTTTAGTTTCTGTTTCTCTCTGTGTGTTACAGTGCTATAAAATGGAAGCCAACCCTTGTGGTCACTGTCTGATCATAAACAACGTGGACTTTGAACCCCAGAGTGATCTCAGCAATCGCAGAGGGTCCAACATAGACTGTGAGAAGCTGGAAAGTAGATTCAAGGCACTCGGCTTTATCGTTGAGGTCAAGACCAACCTGAAAGAAAGAGTGAGATTCGTCTTCTCCTACTTCTGTTTTTGTCTGAAACAACACAGGAAGTTTGAACAGCTAACTGTTGTCTTTGAATTTCAGCAAATCAAACATGAACTGTCAGCTTTGTCTAAGAAGGATCACTCCCAGTACGACTGCTGTGTGGTTATCATGCTCTCCCATGGGACTGAGGTAAGCCTAATCATGAGTCCAAACCTTTTCATTTTCTCAGATCTGTTAAAGTCTGAGATCCGGGTCACATGTGAGCTCCTATTTGCAGGTGAGTCACAGCCGCTTTCCTGGTGCGGTTTACGGTGTGGACGGAAAACACGTCACAGTTCAGAACATCACGCTCTACCTGAACGGACACAACTGCCCTTCCTTACAGGGGAAGCCAAAGCTTTTCTTCATTCAGGCCTGTGGAGGAGGTAAAGTCACTAACGGCGAGAAAACTCTTTATCATCTCAAATTAACTAAATAAATTAAATTTATCCTGAAGATGAACGAGACACCGGCTTCGAGGTGTCCCCCGATGAGGTTCAACCATCCATCGGAGGGGTAGACGACCAGACGGACGCCATCCCGACATCATCCAGCAGTGACTCTCTCAGCCTGTCGGATGAGATTGACGCCCGAACCTCTCTGCCCACCCCAAGTGACATCCTGGTGTCCTACTCCACTTTTCCTGGTGTGTAAATTAAAATGTGAAGAAATAACAGCTTTCTTGTTCCTCTAATGCCTCTTTGATCATGTGACAAACTCAGGTTATGTTTCCTGGAGAGACACTCAGGCTGGATCTTGGTACGTGGAGATGCTGGACCGCATCCTCCAGGAAAACGCTGCTACGGATGACCTGGTCACGATGCTGGTGATGGTGAGCTTCATTCTTCCTCTCTTTTATCCATCTAAAGATTTTTAGTTTAAAAACAGCTGATCTGACGCTTGACCTTTTTTTTATAGGTTAACCATGAAGTCTCCCAAAACTCTGCCAAGGGGCTTTATAAGCAAATGCCCGGTTCCTTTAACTTCCTTCGGAAACTTTTCTACTTTCAAACCTCAACATAGAGCAACGATGTGAACATCTGACCGAGGCAGACTGCTCGACACTATACATTTAATTTCATTTCAACTTTATTTATAAGGCGCTTTCACATGCCCAAAAGGACAAACAAAGCGCTGTACACCAATAAAAACACAGCATTAAACATAAAACCATTAAAATACCATAAAAAATTCTCAAATACAGTTAAAGAAGTAAAAGACAAAAAGAATAAAACAATCAAAACCAGCCTTGTTGCCACCATCAGATAAACTAAATAATCAGAGCGAGGCCGCAAATTCTTTTGTGAAAATGTGCAAATCTGAACTGTTTTGTGACTTTTGTAATAATGAAACAATATTTTCTTTGTGTTTCTGTCATTTGTGATTCTCCCAAAATGTTTAGGAGCTAAAAGACTTTTTCTATGATTATTAGCGCTGTTTTAAAGATGGCTGAGTGTTTGATTGACTAAGCAATATCAACAGGGGATTCATTTTTCATTCTCAATTGTCTTCATGCATCTTTTTCTACTCATAATACTTTATTAAATATTTATAATCCATGATGTCCTGTGGGATTTAAACATAATCTGCATTCTGATTGTGCTGTGTGTTCAATCTGAGTAACGTCATGTCAGATGTTTCTACATCTGCAGCAGGCTAAAAAACTGTTTTACATTCTGCCCACTGCCACTAGAGGGCGCCAAAATATCACAAATTACTCAGTTTCATTCTGATCCTCATTCTGTTAGTTTAGTGAATGTTTATTGAGCCAAAACAATGAAATATCAATAAAATAGGTGGTCCTATGACATTATTATCTACATGTCAGCTAACTAGATTATTCTACAGAAGTAACATGGTGGGATGTTCCCACTGCAGGGACAGTTGTGATGTCAGTACTCCTCAGTATCCAAATCTGCTTAAGTCAATAACAACACAAATAATACAAAACAGTAGGTGTGTGTGTGTGTGTGTGTGTGTGTGCCTCATGATCCTGGAGACATCCCAAAGAAGACCTCAGGTTGAAACTGCTGGAAAGTCCACAAACACGTCCAGCTGTAACACATCACAGCTCTTTCCTCATGATGTGAAGAAATATTTTGTTCTCTAAGATAAATTGTGTTTTTCCAACTCTCCTGAGAGTCCTTAAGGGAAGCCGCCTCCCATAAAAGCCCCTCTCAGCATTCCTCCACAGAGGCCCTGCTGCCCTTCTGTCTGCATGCATTAGCAGCTGTAAGCTCGCCTTCTGGAGGGTCATCAGGTCAGCAGAGGAGTCTCCTCACTTTGGAACAAATCTACAGCTCCTGTTGCATCAAATTCATCAATGTTATAAAAGCTGAGACCTTTAATCTCATTAATGTGATTGATGCAAAACATATTTTATCTTTCAGCCTACTCCCAGGTTGGACGTCTGCCTTCTTATCCTCATGATGTTTTCGTCTCTGTCGTTTCCTGAAACTACAGCAGGATGAATACGAGTCAGGGATGAGATCCAGGATTGCACAAGAGACTGGGACTGCCCCACATCCAGATGAATAAATACTAATCTCCCTCTCTCATTCTCACTGACCGCTCCTGAGTCGTGCAGAACCATGTTCCTCTTCAGCACCGTGCTCTGTGAGTATATCGCTATATGTGTGGATTTAAGCTAAAAAACAGTTGATGTTTACATAAAAGTAGAAAAATTCTTAAATGAAATAAAGTTTTATTTGATGGGGATTTTCTTTTTCAGTGCTAGGAGCCTCTCTGCTTGTGAACACAGGTAAATATGCCTGTATTAAAATGAAAATCACCATTTTCATGTTAAATTTAAACTTTTCTGATCGTCTTTTTAGGTTTCGTAGCAGAGACGGTTACAACCTGTGCGGAGAACGTTGTTCACCGTCTGAGCTGTGGTACGAATCTTTATGCTGCAGGATTCATTTTGTTTTTGTTGTAAAATCTGCTCAGGTCTGGTTTTTCTCTCTCCTGGCTCTTTAAGACAACTACGGAGTGATCAGTGTTCAGACATCGCTGTTTGGACGTGTGGACAGCTCAGTCTGCAGCGAAGGAAGAAGCTCAAGTCAGGTTTCTAACACAGACTGCTCCCTGCCAGGGGTTGTTGACATTGTCAAGAAAAGGTACACATATGATGTGATTTACATAGAAATGTGCAGATGTTGTGATGCTGAGCGAGTTTTGATCTCCCTGCAGATGCAACGGGAAACAGGTGTGTGAGCTGAGCACAAATGCTTTTACATCTGATCCCTGCAGGGGAACTGCCAAGTACCTGCAGACCACCTACACCTGCCTGTCAGCCAGTCAGTGTCACGTTTGTTACTTAAAGTAACATTTTTGAGTGTTTTATCAGTCTGTGTGATTATGGCTGGTTGCATGTGATCCTGACTCAATTGGATTAATTTGATTCTTGTTACTTTTTCAGTACGAAGTGTGACATGTGAGCACTCTCTGGCACACCTGAAGTGTGGTAAGGTCTCACTTTAGAAGTTGTTTACATGTCAAACAAACATGTGGTTATTTCTGTCATTATTCCTGCTTTTATTAACAGATGAAGGACAGATCATCGCTGTCTACGGAGCCGATTATGGACGCCGGGACCAGACCACGTGCATCTACAGCCGACCAGTCTCTCAGATCCAGAACACGGCCTGCTCTAATCCCACCAACCAAGTTGCTGAAAGGTAGAGTTATCCACTTATTCTGTCTTTAAAACGGCAAAAAATATCTAGATGTCACTTTCCTTAGAGGTCTTTCACTTGTGTGGCTCCACAGCTGTGAAGGGAAAAACAGCTGTACCATCAAAGCCTCCAACTCAGCGTTTGGAGACCCTTGTGTGGGAACCTACAAGTACCTGGAGGTGGCTTACGCTTGTCAGTGTGAGTAGCTTAAAGTCTCTGGTTAAAATCTGCTGAAAGAAAAAAGATGAGATTTTTTTATATTTATTTCTTGGAGGGGTGGAGCAGTATCTATGTAGGACTGCTCTAACACATATATGTTATCTATTGAAAGGTTTCCAAAGCTTTATTGTGAGTAAGAGTGATTTGAAAATGTGTTTCTTCCAC